>WBZZ01000897.1:232500-260000 GCA_019918135.1 Paulinella micropora | reverse complement strand
CCGCCAAAGGGTTATGAGTTGGCGTCACAGTTTAACGCCTTGAGGCCATTGGGCTGGAACTCTGTTTAGCAAGTGTGACTAGGTTTTTTCATCGGGATTTCCCTCAAATATGTCACAGTCAACACTCCAAGGCAGATTTAATAATAATAATAATAATAGTGCTTCTCTGTCAATGGCTGATGCATTTCTGCACATGCGCCTCCATCGTCTCACCCGTGAGGGGAGTACGAAGAATTGACGATAAGCTCTAATGACACCCCCGCAAGGGCAGTTCCAACACTTCCAGACGGGCCGGTATGTTCAATGAAAATACTGGTCCAGAAATAGACCGGTATGTTCAATGAAAATACTGGTGGCACCGACGGGAATCGAACTGGGGACAGGGCCCAGATGGTAGAACTTGACCACTGGGCTATCACGGTGTCCATGATAATAATAATAATAATAATAATAATAATAATAATAATAATAATAATAGTGCTTCTCTGTCAATGGCTGATGCAAATCTGCACATGCGCCTCCATCGTCTCACCCGTGAGGGGAGTACGAAGAATTGACGATAGGCTCTAATGACACCCCCGCACGGGCAGTTCCAACACTTCCAGACGGACCGGTATGTTCAATGAAAATACTGGTGGCACCGACGGGAATCGAACTGGCGACAGGGCCCAGATGGTAGAACTTGACCACTGGGCTATCACGGTGTCCACAATAATAATAATAATAATAATAATAATAATAATAATAATAATAATAATAATAATAATAATAATAATAATAATAATAATAATAGGCTTCCTCAGACTATAGCATCAGATCCAGATCCTGGACATGTGCCTCCATAATAATAATAATAATAATAATAATAATAATAATAATAATAATAATAATAATAGTGTATCTCCTGCCAATTGCTGAGCCAAAAGGCCATGTGCATCCAGTCCTCCATTCCATAAGGAAAGTCTCCACACCAATCGGTGGAATAAAGGAAGTGACGGCATAGAACATTACTCTAGGAGCTTTATACCAATCAGCCCATGGAAAGGACCGATGGCCTATGTACTCCCTAATAATAATAATAATAATAATAATAATAATAGTGCTTCTCTGTCAATGGCTGATGCATTTCTGCACATGCGCCTCCATCGTCTCACCCGTGAGGGGAGTACGAAGAATTGACGATAAGCTCTAATGACACCCCCGCAAGGGCAGTTCCAACACTTCCAGACGGGCCGGTATGTTCAATGAAAATACTGGTCCAGAAATAGACAGGTATGTTCAATGAAAATACTGGTGGCACCGACGGGAATCGAACTGGCGACAGGGCCCAGATGGTAGAACTTGACCACTGGGCTATCACTGTGTCCAAATAATAATAATAATAATAATAATAATAGTAATAATAGTATGTGTATATGTGTATTGATCTGTCATGGCTGAGTCCAAGGACCATGCGCCTCCATCCCTCGACCCAACAGTCACATAGTGAATGTTGGGGAGGGAAGAGTGATTCTAACCATCCCTGAATAGCTACCCGCCCGGCGTGTCGGATACCTTGCAGGGAATCAACTGCAAATGATTGATGTTCCCTATGAGAGAGTTCCACAACACTGGCTATAAGTCGAATGGAGGTACTCAAGGGGAGTAGCAGACATTTCATGCGGTCTGCCAGCGCAGGACGTTTGGCGGTAAGTGTCTGGGACGCCTCGAAACCCGTCACCACCCCTAGATCTCGGAATGTATACCCCTTGGACCCCACGTGGTGTATGCCTTATAAAAACAACACAACAACATAGCCTCGGAGCCAGTGGGAAGAGGCCCAACCACCTCCTCTTCCAGTGGGGTGCCATACTGTGCACCCCTCCATAATAATAATAATAATAATAATCATAATAATAGTGCTTCTCTGTCAATGGCTGATGCATTTCTGCACATGCGCCTCCATCGTCTCACCCGTGAGGGGAGTACGAAGAATTGACGATAAGCTCTAATGACACCCCCGCAAGGGCAGTTCCAACACTTCCAGACGGGCCGGTATGTTCAATGAAAATACTGGTCCAGACGGATCGGTATGTTCAATGAAAATACTGGTGGCACCGACGGGAATCGAACTGGCGACAGGGCCCAGATGGTAGAACTTGACCACTGGGCTATCACGGTGTCCATAATCATAATAATAATAATAATAATAATAATAATAATAATACTTCCTCTAAGGCATACTGATGCAGCTGATGGCACAATCCGTTTTCGGACATGAGCCTCCATGCCCTTGTTCGAGGTGCTCCGTCCCCACCTAGTCAGTCTCTCGACTGATAATAGGGGCCACCGATGGAGCTCCTGAGGGCAAGACTACACTAAGCCGAGGTTATTCCGCAGTGCCAACAACCTCTTGCAAAACGTTGCCGCATGTGCAAGTGCGTACACCAAGCATGGTTGCTAGAACTACCTCAAAACCTCACCCATAACAATTTGGTATCCGCTGGGTCCACGGGCTATCAACCGGCATAGCGGAGTTTAAGATCTTCGACAGGCGCCCAACGACCCTCCTCCCCAGCATCATCCACCAAATGGTTTTGAGTTGGCATCACAGTTTAACGCCGTAAGGCCATTGGGCTGAATAATAATAATAATAATAATAATAATAATAGTGCTTCTCTGTCAATGGCTGATGCATTTCTGCACATGCGCCTCCATCGTCTCACCCGTGAGGGGAGTACGAAGAATTGACGATAGGCTCTAATGACACCCCCGCAAGGGCAGTTCCAACACTTCCAGACGGACCGGCATGTTCAATGAAAATACTGGTCCAGACGGACCGGTATGTTCAATGAAAATACTGGTGGCACCGACGGGAATCGAACTGGCGACAGGGCCCAGATGGTAGAACTTGACCACTGGGCTATCACGGTGTCCAATAATAATAATAATAATAATAATAATAATAATAATAGACCTAGGCCTTCGGTTTAATGAAATTACTTGTACGAGTACTAGTGACCTCTGGTCATCCATACAAATCGTTAGCTCGAGAGCTATCGATTTAACTAGATCCCTCATCAGAATAGTAAAATAAAAAAATATTAATATACAAAGATATAAAATAATCAAGTAATATTAAAATATTAAAATATTAACATTATTAAAGTCAAGTAGGGCTACTATTAAACATAAATATCCAGGTTAGAGTACTAGTAATGGAAAAGGAAGCATGATAAAGATATGATGGGTAAAAAAAATAATGCTCAGCGATCAAGGAACATTAAACGTGGCAAAACGTGTAGGGTTTCTTTCGTTGAAGTTGGCTGGGATTATAAAGTTATATACAATCGTACATTTACACTCGCAAAGCTGGAAGACATGAGGTGACTCCCCGAGGGGGTTTGGCCAACCACACTCCGGCAAATGTGATCAACTCTTACTTGTCCCACACTCAGGTATCGCCTTATGATGAGATGTCCGACGCCCTCTAGATCTTGACTCCCTCCTCCTCCTCCTACTACTACTACTACTACTATTACTAGGCCTAGGCCTTCGATTTAATGAAGTACCAATACTAGTGACCTCTGGTCATCCATACAAGACATACAAATCGTTAGCGCAAGAGCTATTACGATTTAACTAGACGGTGACCCTCATCAATTAACTACTACTACTACTACTACTACTACTACTACTACTACTACTATTACTACTACTACTACTTCTATTACTACTACTACTGCTACTACTACTACTACTACTACTACTACCACTACTACTACTATTACTACTATTATTACTACTATTAGGCCACTTCGGTTTATTGAAGTTACTTATACAAGGACTACTGCTACTACTACTACTACTACTACTACTACTACTACTACTGCTACTACTACTACTACTACTACTACTACTACTTCTACCTAATGCAAGTACATACTACTACTACTACTACTACTACTACTACTACTACTACTACTACTACTACTTCTACTACCAGTACTTCTACTAAACATACATACATACATACATACATACACATACATACATACAAGCGTACGTAAAGAGAGAGAGAGAGAGAGAGAGAGCGAGAGAGAGCTTGCGAGACCTCCATTAATGAAGCCTTTATATTCGTCTGGCCTATCTGTATAATATGCAGAGGGAGCGACAAGGATGCAGACGGAGGGAAGAGACGAGAGACTCTGACGACAACCACGCCATTCTACTAGACCGCTCGTCTGGGATGGAGGCGCTCGGAGAGAAGGAGAGAAAGAAGAACGATAAGAAGAAGAAGAAGGACAATACGAAAGAGCGGTCCGATGCGGAGGGACGCGTTGCAAAGAGAGCGAAGCTGGCTTTGCCTCTACCTGCAGCGCTAGGCCTCTCGCCGGCGGCGCCCGCGGATCCAGCCCATGATGGTCTCCGTACCTTTCCAACCCCGCCACCTCACACTACACACACCCGCACAGGCAGGCAGCGAGGATTTTCGCACAAGGAGGGACACTGGGCTGTCAGTTTCTTACTTCCTGGTCGCTCCAATCATTTCACTCTTCTCTTTTGTCAACAACCTCGCTCGATTCCACCCTCTCTCATTCTCTTGGTGGTTTACTTTGAACTGCTTGCCAGAACGAACGCGTAGACAGCGGAAGCGGAGCGACCTGTGCGCATGTCTGTGGCGCGCGCGCGCGCGTGTGTGTGTGTGTGTATGTATGTGGCCAGTGAGGCAGCAGTCGGCGCGCGCGGTGGAGCAGCTGGCCCAGCGCAGCCAAACCGCACTGCAGGTCTGCCCAACCACTGCACCTCCCCCCCCTGCCCGTGCCATGGCTGATAAGCTGAGTTGGAGTCTCATCATGATAGTGCTGGCTGGCGTGCGCAGCGCCGTTCTGCAGAAAGCCATGGCTGGCTGTTTCGCTGCCCTGCACAGGAGGCGCGTGCGCAGTGGCCTGGCGTCCAGTTCCACCTTACCCCTCCAGAGGCAACTTACACGCAATCCGTCACAACATACAACTGACCTTTTGTTTGCGACCTGCGTGAGCAGGTTTGTGTGTGTGCGCGTAAGGTGTGTGTATGCGTGTGTGCGGTGCGTGGTTGCGTGAATGTTTCTGAAATGGGGAGTAAAGTGGAAGTAAATGCTGATGCGTTGAAAAATGCGCAGCCGATAAAGAATTTTTACAGGTTCCTGCTGAGCTCGCTGCAAACCCTCTGACAAGGCAGGTAGAATTTCGGGAAAATTCAGCATAATCTTGGCTTTGCTTTAAAGCTAATGTCAAACTGACTTGCTGGGATTCATTGTCCAGATCTGTGTCTTTTTGTCTTTCCTGAAATCTTTCTCTGGGCTAGAAGACTTGTCTATAGCATCCGTGTTCTCCTGTGGCACTGCCTGCATGTATGCATTTGTGTCCGCACCCTATGTAGCCGTGGCCCAGACTGCCGTGCGTGTGTGTGTGTGTGCGTGTGTGTGTGTGTGTGTTTGTGTGTGCAGGAGTGGCACGTTAGCCTGTCCCGCACCTTTCCGCTCCCCCTGTTCCGCGCAGACGCCCTACGCCAGGCCCTGCCTCCAATGTCAGCTCTGCCCCTCTACCATCTGCCTTCGGCCGACCTCGCCCTCACATCCTTCCTTCGACTCCTGCCTTCCTCGTGTTCACTTGCCACCTTCTCTGTCGACTTTCTTGACTTTTGGCTTGCCTGCGGTCTGTTGTTGCGCTGTTCAGCACACAGGCTACTTCTCGTATCGAGGCCAGCTTCCAGCAGCTGCACATCTACACCAACGGTCTGCCCGCTCTCCCCCACCCGCCACACCACACGCTGCGTGTGTGTCCTCACATCCGCAGCACAGCTGCGCCTTCATGCCGCGCTTCCCATGGGCCTGGCTCTGCAAAAGAGCAGACGCAAATGTATGCTTGTCGCCTTCGCCTGCAGTGTAAGCTAAGCAGGCAGCAAGCGGTGTTTGTTTGCTCGGACAAGTGTTGGAGAACGCAGCCGGTGTTGCCGGTGGTGGTGATTGCTGTGCTGTGCTGTGCGTGGTGCAGACGAAAAGACGCGCTCCTTCCTGGCATTTGACCTGCAAGAGGTCGGCACAAACCCAACCCACACATGCGCACGACACAACAACACCGGGAGCCCGGCCCAGCAAGCGCCAGGGACTCGCTGGCTGCACGTCGCGCGGATGAAACTGCCCCATACATGCATGCATATATTGTTTAATATACACATACACACATAAATACATACATACATACATACATACATACATACATACATACATACGTACGTACGTACGTACATGCATGCATACATGCATACATGCATTCATGCATACATGCATGCATACATACATATATGCATACATGCATACATACATACATACGTACATACGTACATACAAACCTTATTTCTCACTCAGGAGAGTGCGCTGCCTGTCGACACCAGCCTTGCCCTTTGTCACATGTCTCCTGTATGTGCTTGCTCACGTGCTAGTGTGTGAGCTTGTTTAGGGCTCTTCAGAAGTGTGCTATCTCATCGCGCAGGTCTAATTCCTTTCCCTCGTGTATTCACTGGAAGCTACATGCATACAAGAATGAATGCAAGAAGCCCCTTTAGCTGAAGTTGAAGTTGTGTGTGTGTTTGTGTGTGTGTGTGTGTGTGTGTGTGTGTTCGCGTCTAGTTGGACGAGGTGATGCGCTCATTTGGTGTCCCTGCCTACTACAAGGCGAGTACAACACACAAACATGACTGCTTTCATCTATCCAATCACCTTCGTACTTTGCATCATGTACCATTCATGTGCTTGGAAGAGACCGAGTTTCATGTTTAAAGTAAAAATATTTCATCCGTCCATCTTTCATTCTTCCGTCATCCGTGCATTTTTTAAAATCAATTCTTCAACGTCTGGCTGCTTGTATACGCAGGATCCAGTGCCTCATGTGTCTTTTGCTTGGTGCTTGGGAGACCTCACGCAGCAGAGCGTGGCCGCCGGCGCTGCCCCGATTGCAGCAGGAGAAGAAACCGCACTGACGGCTGCTGCAACCTGCATGCCTTCCCCGCGCCTTGAAACCAGCCGTTTTCCTTCTTCTTCTTCTTCTTCTTCTTCTTCTTCTTCTTCTTCTTCTTCTTCTTCTTCTTCTTCTTCTTCTCCTTCTTCTTCTTCTTCTTCTTCTTCTTCTTCCCATTCCCCTTCCCCTCCTCATTTGCCTAGCAAGGCCTCCTCTTCCGCCTTAGTCGCTGACCAGACCGCCTGTGGTGTTCGCGCTGCTTCGCCGCCTTTGCCTTTGCTGCCGGGTTACGCAGGAGTGGCCGGTTCGGTGGACAGGCCGCCAGGGCCAGCCCTTGCATCGGGGCGGGCCCCAGAGAGCTGGCAGAGCCGGCCTTGGCGCGTGACGAGCGCGCCCCATGGCGCACTCGTGCACCGCCATGCCGCACACTGCCCGCCAGCAGCGACTACCGCGCGAGTGCAACCGGCAGAGGACAGTCTCACAGTCGTGATGGAGGAGGTCGAGTGCAGGATTGGGAACAGGACCTACTTGTACAGATTGCAATGACCAGCCGCCACCTGAACTGCTGCAGCAATTACAGCCTCTATGTTCAGTGACTAACTCATAAATTATTGAAATGGAGGGCGGCACTAGCCCACTATCTTAGTTGACTTACCAGTACTAGTTACTATTGTAAGTAAATCAGAGTTGCTTGTCTTTTTTTTTTTTTTTTTTTTTTTTTTTTTTTTTTTAGATTTCGGGTCCGGCAGAGCCGACGTGTGATAGATTTAGATAGAGGTGTTTTGGCCCGCAGTGCATGTGTACCTGAAGCAGTAGGAGGGGGTGCCTACGCCAACCACCGCGCTGCCGACCCCGCCTCGCCGCGCTGTCGCGCGGCGAGGCGGGGTCGGCAGCGCGGTGGCTGGCGTAGGGCGCCCTTTTGCAGTTTACAGCACTTAATTTTAAACAGTCGCCAACACTATAGTTTCTAATAATAATGACTTTCACTAGTACTGTATTAATAAATAAACAGAAAGTATTATCATTTCATTCTTTCTGAAGTCGCAACCTTTGAAGGAAGAGAGAACATCGATCCCTTCTCTGCTAAGACCACGATGTTTTAGTTCGAAACACAGATCCACCTCCCATCGCGTAAAACGCAGTCCTTGTTGAAACACAGTGAAAACAAAGAACGAAGCAAATAAGTGTCACAAGTTCCCTTCTGCGATCAGATGCCTTGCCTGTTTCCTCCAACTTCCTAATACCCTCTTTGCAGTCTGGGATTGACGCCATCATCCTTTTTCCAGTAGCGATGAAGTCGGTCTGGAGCAAACGTTTTCAGCAAGGCCTCGAATCCAAACCCCAGCGGAAAGTCGCCTGTCCAAACAATGTTTTTCATTTCCAAATTACTCAACAAAGGTTTGGGTACTGTACTTGTAGAACTTTTGCGCAGTTTTAGGTCGCATTGGACGATCTCGTCGTGTGGAGGTCGATGTGGCTGGCCCTCAAGCTGTTGTGCGATGTAATGCCACCAACGATAGCTCGTAAAAAGTCGGTAATACAACCAAACACAGTCCTCAAAAGATGAGAATGATGTCTCGTTATATTAGCTCAGTGAAGCCAAAAAGGAAAACGGCAACAGACCAGGAATAAAATGGCATCAGGTCCAATCCGGACAAATATTACTGAAAAACAAGCTGGTGCACCTGTCACCAGGAAAAGGTACTTTTTACCGGCTATCCGGGGGTGATGCCTACAGTACCCCCTCCCGATTTTATGACGGAAATAGCATTTTCGTCATACACCTTCTGATTTCTTTCTGCAAATAGTATGCGCTATGGAGTCATGCCACACAGCGCATCGACCCACGGATAGACGCTAAAAGACGATAAATATATCCTCATACGGCACGTCAAAGCGGATTCTCTAGCCTTTTTTGTAAATTTTGAACTCCTTCCCCTCAATTTTTTTTTTCGGCAGTATGTCAAGAACAAACGTACTACTAATAAAAAATACAAGCAACGTGGTGCTGTAGTACGATTCCCCCTTTGATCTCCTTCTTTTTCTTATCATTATCATTATTATTATTATTATTCACAGGGAGATCGTAAGTACATTGTCTTTTTTAATGACATACCCTTGTATAAGGCGGATATCCTATGATATAGTACTAGGGGGCCAGTCCTAATAGCTATATCCGAAGTCGAGGTGTATGTACCCGACCCTGCGATATACCGACACAAGTAGAGATTGACCGTGCTCAGGTACGACAATATATAATCTATCGTAAAAAATAATTTAATGAAAGTTTCAGAGAACATTTCATTTTCGAGAACATCATCCCAGGACTTGGAAAGGGTCATACCCGGGAACACCATCGCTCAATACACTAGCGATCCCCGTATACGGTGTAGTATCATCGTCGATCGACCTTTCGCACTCGTATGTTGCGATCGAATGCCAAGTTATATCACGGAGTCTTTTTAATATTCATATTGATAACTGATGATGCATGATCAAATCATGATACGCCGTGGGCAATCAATCAGTTGATTTGAGACGCATAAAGAAAAATAGTTTCTTTGTCACTGCCTTCGTCGTCTGGCGCGGATTTCTTTGCCTGGTGGAGGACCACCAACAAAAGTCAGATCGAACTTTGATTGTTCGAGAATGTCCCAGATCTTATTAGGGATTCCGCCCAACGGTAATTCAAAAGGGACATCAAGCACTCCTCTTGGCAGTGTCTGAATGGTGGCGTTAGGAGGCTCGAAGAGCTCAATCTCGCCATATCAGTTAGTATATGGGCGTGAGCCTGATATCCCGACTTCGCTCCTTCACCCAAAAGACACTTGGGCGGATGCGGATGAGTTGTTTGGGATGAGACTTAGAGTGAAGATGGAGGCGGAACAAATAGTCAGGGCGCATAGAGAGGCGGAGCGCCGAAAGACTGATGCTGAAGGGGTGCGACAAGCGCACTCGGATCAGATCAAGTTCCAGGTCGGGGATATTGTACTATTGTACCATCCTCAAGTCCCGAAGGGAGTCAGCTCTAAGCTGTTCACTCACTGGAAAGGACCTTATCAGATTATGGAACAGAATGGACCTCTGAATTACAAGATCAGGGGTAGAGGGAAGGTGCAAATTGTGAATGTAAGAAGGCTGATTAAGTATGATCCCTTCTTACTGGAAGATGAATCCGTTGAGGAGGCGTTAAAACGGATGAAGGATGATTTCAAAGAGGTGCCGCCCATCCACAAGGAGGCTGGCATAGACCAAGACGATGCTTATCGGGCACCGATAGCTGAGAAGGAGGAGAGTAAGGTGGACAGCAAGGAGAAGACTGACCGCATAAGCGCGGTGGGGACTCAGTGCAAGTCTCCGCGAGAGCATAGCGGAAAGAAGGAGAAGATCACAGAGGCGCAGCTAAGGAGAGCGTGGAATGATCGTATCAACGACCAACCGAGGAAGGCGATGAGGTCGATGAGATCAAAGGACGTCCACCAGGAGGAGGAGGGGACGGACACTGACCCAAACGCGGGCAACGTTGAGATTGTCCATGAGCGATGGAAGGAAGGCGATGCGATAGCAACCATCGCATGGGTGAAAAATGCTTTCTATCTGATGAGACCAGCGGAACAACATGTCGCTGATGACACTCTCTCAGACTTATACTTGATGCGGGTCGTGGCGGTCCCACGACAGATGCGTGTCACACGGACAATCAAAATATCATCAGCCGCAAAGATAGTACAACCGATACTCCAGTTCTGGAGAAGTATGGACCCGGTTGAGGTTCCAAAGGCAAGACATTATCTGCCAGTATATAAAGACGCAAAAAGTCTCGAGACATGGGATGATACAATTACTCCCAGAGACAAGGATTACACTGCGTGGACCATTCAGACACTGCCAAGAGGAGTGCTTGATGTCCCTTTTGAATTATCGTTGGGCGGAATCCCTAATAAGATCTGGGACATTCTCGAACAGTCAAAGTTCGATCTGACTTTTGTTGGTGGTCCTCCACCAGGCAAAGAAATCCGCGCCAGACGACGAAGGCAGTGACAAAGAAACTATTTTTCTTTATGCGTCTCAAATAAACTGGTTGATTGCCCACGGCGTATCATGATTTGATCATGCATCAGTTATCAATATGAATATTAAAAAGACTCAGTGATATAACTTGGCATTCGATCGCAACATACGAGTGCGAAAGGTTGATCGACGATGATACTACACCGTATACAGGGATCGCTAGTGTATTGAGCGATGGTGTTCCCGGGTATGACCCTTTCCAAGTCCTGGGATGATGTTCTCGAAAATGAAATGTTCTCTGAAACTTTCATTAAATTATTTTTTACGATAGATTATATACTGTCGTACCTGAGCACGGTCAATCTCTACTTGTGTCGGTATATCGCAGGGTCGGGTACATACACCTCGACTTCGGATATAGCTATTAGGACTGGCCCCCTAATACTATATCATAGGATATCCGTCTTATAGGTGACAAGGGTATGTCATTAAAAAAGACAATGTACTTACGATCTCCCTGTGAATAATAATAATAATAATGATAATGATAAGAAGAAGAAGGAGATCAAAGGGGGAATCGTACTACAGCACCACGTTGCTTGTATTTTTTTTATTAATTGTACGTTTGTTCTTGACATACTGCCGAAAAAAAAAAAGAAAAAAAAAGAAATTGAGGGGAAGGAGTTCAAAATTTACAAGAAAGGCTAGAGAATCCGCTTTGACGTGCCGTATGAGGATATATTTATCGTCTTTTAGCGTCTATCCGTGGGTCGATGCGCTGTGTGGCATGACTCCATAGCGCATACTATTTGCAGAAAGAAATCAGAAGGTGTATGACGAAAATGCTATTTCCGTCATAAAATCGGGAGGGGGTACTGTAGGCATCACCCCCCGGATAGCAGGTAAAAAGTACCTTTTCCTGGTGACAGGTGCACCAGCTTGTTTTTCAGTATTATTTGTCCGGATTGGACCTGATGCCATTTTATTCCTGGTCTGTTGCCGTTTTCCTTTTTGGCTTCACTGAGCTAATATAACGATACATCATTCTCATTCTTGAGGACTGTGTTTGGTTGTATTACCGACTTTTTACGAGCTATCGTTGGGGGCATTACAGTATGTATGTATGTATGTATGTAGGTAAAATATACATATAGATGTATATATATATATATAAACAGACATACATATATACATACATACATGCATACATAGATAAATAGATACATAGGAATATACATACATACATACATACATATACATACATGTATACATACATGTATACATGCATGCATACATGCATACATGCATACATACATACATACATACATACATAAACATGCATACATGCATGCATACATGTACATACATGCATACATACATGCATACATACATACATACATACAGACCTACAGACATACAGACATACATATATATATATATATATATGAATACACACACACATATATATGTACACACATACATACATACATACATACATACATACATACATAGATATGTACATACATACATACATACATACATACATGCATGCATAAATACATACATACATACATACATACATACATATATACATACATAGATACATACATACATGCATACATACATGCATACATACATACATACATACATACATACATACATACATGCATACATACATGCATACATACATACATACATACATGATTGTATACATACATACATACATACATACATACATGCATGCATGCATACATGCATACATACATACAGACAGACATATACATACATATACACACGTACATACGTACATATATACATACATACATACATGCGTACATACATACATATACATAAACATATAGATATGCGTATACATATAAATACGTACATACATACATATATACATACATACATACATACATACATACATACATACATACATATGTACGTACGTACATATATACATACATACGTACATACATGCATGCATGCATACAATGACATACATACATACATACATACATACATTGATAAATAGGTACATAGATACATAGATACATACATACATACATACACATACATATTATCCATACATACGTACATGCATGTATGCATGTACATACATACATGCAGACATATACATACATATACATACGTATACATACATACATACATACATACATACCATACATACATACATTCATACATGTACATATACATATACAATGTATATGTATATGTATATGTATATGTATATGCATATGTATATGTATATATATATGTATATGTATATGTATATGTATATGTATGATATAGATATACATATACATATATATATATGTATATGTATATGTATATGTATATGTATATGTATATGTATATGCATATGTATATATATATATATGTATATGTATATGTATATGTATGATATAGATATACATATACATATACATATACATATACATATAAATATAAATATTCATATACATACATATATACATACATACGTACGTACATACGTTCGTACATACATTCGTACATACATACATACATACATACATACATGCATTCATACATACATGCAGTGGAGATGAGGGGGGGGAGGGGTAATCACTCACTCACTGACTTGTAATGCCCCCAACGATAGCTCGTAAAAAGTCGGTAATACAACCAAACACAGTCCTCAAGAATGAGAATGATGTCTCGTTGTATTAGCTCAGTGAAGCCAAAAAGGAAAACGGCAACAGACCAGGAATAAAATGGCATCAGGTCCAATCCGGACAAATAATACTGAAAAACAAGCTGGTGCACCTGTCACCAGGAAAAGGTACTTTTTACCAGAGTAAACGTGTTGTAAGGACTAGCTACAGAGCAATATGATTTCGGCACATAGATATGAAGTATTTTACAATGTCTCGGGTTGTCTAACCCCTTCATATCAATGGAGTGAGTGAAATCACTGTCCGTGCCGTTTATCCTATTTTTGCTATTGACATAGTAAATATTTCTACTTCGTCCACCGCGGTACTCCATGGCAGAGACTCCGCCTCCGCACCTCCAGGTTTTTGGTGAAGCTTTTTTTAAAAAAGGTTCATATATTAGAAAATATATTTTTTGTTTTAATTACCTACCACAACGGATGGTGTTATATAAAGGTGTCAAAGCCATACCCGTTCCGTGCTTTCAGTTCTTCCGCTTCTTCCTCTTTTAAGTCTGTGAAACCCGAACTAAATTTAAACCTATTACCTTTCGCTCTTCCTTTCAGAAACCTAATACTGTGCCACCCGCAGGTATCTGTTGTGTCGCTTTGGTTTTTAAATCGATTAACCTTGAATCATTAATAAATGTGTGCTCGGCTTACTCTTTTCAATAAGCTGTTTCATTTGGTGTTGAAACAAGTCAGACTGCTTATACAGTGCGAGCGGGTCGTAGACTTCCATTGAGTTGTCGTTAATGGTATCAACCCAAACAGCAATCCAATGTGAGCCGGCTTGGTTGTGGTTATCCAAGTTCATAATAAAACCATTTTTCTTTCTTTTTTCTGGTTTCAGTTTGTGTATTTCATTTACAGTCCCCAAATACCATTCTTGCTTTTTCATGATGTTGTTTATTTCGTCCGTCATTAGCCCCCGATTGCTTGCACCCGCTTGGTTTGTTAGTTCAATTAAACTATCTTCTATTTCTTCAAATTATTTGGAGTTATGTTATAGGTCATTTTGTCTAAGCGATATTATTTCTTTGATATAAACTGCAGCTCTGCCTTCAACATCTTTGTTTCCGTGTTTGCATCCCCTCGTTTACCACCCTAGTTTTTTTGCTAAGCTACTAATGCCGATTTGTCTTTTACTCTTGCTATTAACAAATAAAGTTTGAGCTCTTTCTATCTTCGCTATAAATGCTTTCTTTTTTTCTTCCTCTGCTTTTTGTTCTGCTTCCATCGTTTTTTGGTCTGCTCCGTTGTGTATTATCTTAATTCTTCTTTTTTTTTGTTTATCTTGTTCAATGTATTCTTCAATTCTTTTATATTCTTGATATATTGCTGCGGCTTCTTCATTAATATTTGAAATAGTATAACTTTTTCCTTTTCTTTTACTTAATTTATCTGACATATTTTTCATCTCTACTTCCCTTTCAATTAAAGCATTGCTAATGGCATTTTGGGCTTTTATTTCTCTGTTAATATCCGCCATTCTTTGAGCTTGAGCGGTTTCGGTTTGTATGAGTGCTAGTTCATTTCTTTTTGTTTTGGCTTCTCGTTCTTGTATTTTCTTTTGTTCTTCTTTGGTTTCTTGGTCTTTCTTTTCTAGTTCGTGTATTTGCTCATACTTTTCCTGTTTGAGTTTATCTAACTGTTTACTTACCTGATTGCGGTTCTCGTGTTCAAGGCGGTTGAAGTCGGACACTATTACTTTGTCTTTTCGCTTTGTAGGAGCTGTTCTTTTCTTCCTTCCCATACATTTCAAAAACAGTTTAACTATTTGAAGTGTTGAAAGGTCATTTGTTTTCTCACCAAAATTAAGATATGCCTTTCACTTTAATATATGGTCTACCGTCTTTAGTTCTGTATATCCTCGGAGGTCGTTGTTTTCGTCTACCTTTCGCGGTTTTTTTTACAACCATCGTATATTGTTAGTGAAAAAGTTAACATAAGATTTTACATTGTGGTCTAACGAAATTTAACGGCTCCTCCTCGTTGCTTACCGTAGCCTTGTTTCGCCGCCGCCCTCACCACACGATCGGCATAAGGCACTCCGACATTGTTCAGAAAAGTAGAACCCTTTGAAATCAATTTATTGTCTTTGATAAACCTGTTAGCATTCAATGTGGCCTGTCCCACTTTCTTCCAGTTCACTTTTCACCCTGTTTGTTTCTTTTTTGATTTCTTCTTTCTTCCTCCTGCTTGTGGCATACTGACTGGTGAAGGATTGTAACCGATGTTATAACCTGATGAACTTGAAATAATCACTGGTGATGTTGGCATGCAGAGACTACCGCCTCCGCACCTCCGTTTTTGGTGAAGCTTTTTAAAAAAAGGTTCTTATATTGTATAGAAAAAAATAATTAATAATAAAATCATAAAAACCTTTTGAAACTTTGCCTCAGTTCGTCCGATACCGCATCCACATACAAAAAGTTATATCTTTCTGCAGTCCCCTCGTGATAATTTTCACTGAAGTATTCTAGGTCGTAGCCGAGGTCCAAATGTTTATATACGAGTTCTATTTTATCAACACTCTGGCCGGGAAAAATAAGAAGGTAGTCTAATTGTTCAATCGCCTCAGGGCGTAAGTCGTTTAGGTATTGCGAACTCATAATCACCTTACTTTTATAGTCTATTTTTCTTGAGGTGGTCGCTTACGGACTTATCACTCAACCCGCTACCCAAATCATCTAGCACGAACACGACTTCTGGTGTAATGTATTTGCTCGGTCTTTCTGCGGGGACTTGTCCCTGCTTCTTCTTTTCCTCCTTACCAAAATAAAGAAATTTGGCTTCTCTTCTTCCTCTTTTCCATCCTGTACAATCTCGCTTTCTTCCTTTTCAGGATTTCAAACAGTGCGGTCGTCTTCCCACTCTTCTTACGAGCGAGAAGAAAAATATTGGCATACGGTTCATCAAATAACTTGTATCATTTAGCTAACTTTTCCCCTTCGCCCTTTTGCTTGACTAGTCTAACTCGTATATCGTTAATTTTTTCCATCGCTATATATATATATATACATATATATATATTCTAAGCAAGTAACTCAATGCACACTACAATTCTTCCTCCTAGCGGGTCAGTCTCCATATTGCAGTTGTCTGTTTTAAGCTCTCTAAAATTGTATTGGCCGTCAGTCCATCCTACTATTCCTAAGTTGTAGCTAAGATTTGAAATGACATTGTGTTTGCGGTGTTGCTATCGGCGAATGTTCCGATAATCCCAATGCGGTCCATATGAAGGATTTTTGTTTTCTTCTCCGTCATATTATTCATATAGTGGATAAACTTAACATTCATTCTAGTCGGTGTAAAGTTCATTTGAATGTTTTTGTCAAACGACTTACTATCGCCAACAAAATCATTACCTATAATTAGAAAAATAATCTTTTGGTATTTATAGTTCATACTGTTAATCGTGATGCTCTTTATATTTACAATCATAAACTTTTTATTAATTAATATTTCTGCTAGGACTGTCTATGATTTCTATTCACAGTTCAGCGAAAAAAAGAATGAGTCGTGTGCTCATTGTATAAAACAAAGCATTGAAACCAAGTTTAAATGTGTGTATAAGCCTATGAGTGATTGGTGCATTTCGTGTGATGACTCCATTCCTTTAATCTGTGCAGGCGACAGTTCTTGGTATAAAATCCACTTGTATGAATGTTCATTTCTTTGAACTAGATGTGCTAGGAAGCACAATGTCGATTAAGAGTGTAAGGATACCGACATAGACATTAGCCTGCTCGCAAGGCAAGTTATTTTTAGCGAGTTTATTAAGCAAATTGTAATGATTGCTATGATAGCCGTTTGAAAAAGACAATTAATCATTCTGCTGTCAGTCAGTCTGTTTTTTATACAACAACAATTCCAGTTATCTTCCAATTCGTGCTCTATTTTTTTCTCCTCATTCTTCAGCGAAATATCCAAAACATTGTTCTTGAGTTCTGGTGTGAGGTCGTCCGTTTCTATGACTGGCGGTGGGTGAATTCTAAGCATTGCTTGGTGTTATTTGCTCGCAGTTCTGCTCAGATAAATGTTGAAAAGCACTAACTAATATTGATATTAAATTTGTATATGTTATGTCTTCAATGTTTTTGTTATCACCTATTTTCTTATGACAAAATCTGGAACAATTTTTTTACTTTATCAGCGATAAAACCACAATTTTTACCTCCTTTCTTTTCATCTGTTTTCCAATAGTATGAACAGCAGTTTATTTTTAGTATTTTCTCGCAACAGTCGTGACAGTCTAGTGTTTGAATATCTGTTTTCAGCCGAAGAATAAGCCCAAGCCTGAGGAGAAGTTGGTATATAGTTATAGCTACCAGAAGGCTCTCCATTTGAATTTGTAGTACACCAAGCATACACATTTGAGCTACTAAAACCAAAGAAACCGCTGTTATTATCATTATTAACAGACCTTAATAAAATCATATGTTCATTTGCAAATCCTGATCTTGTTCCTATTTGAACTGAAATAGAAGAACCAGCCGAAGAAACATAAAGACACTTTGAGTTCATCTGTGATCGCCAAGTAGAACATGTTGTTTGAAAGTGTATGTCGCCATACTTTCTGATAAACATCGCATTAGCGCTTCTTTGACAAAATACAATATTATTATCGTCAAACCACCTTATCACGCATGTAGTTGTCTTACCATCTGAAAAGTAAATCTGAGAGCGTGAATTAGTCATTGTAATAGTTTGTGCTGAACTGATACCAGAAATCGCTGTTATTAAAACACTTGCTGTTGCTGTTGTTGTGCTTATTCACACATCACATTCGCTGTTATTAGTCCACTTGCTGTTATTGCCTCGTTCGCCGTTATCGCAACAGCATTGCTTATATTCATAGCCTCAGACTATGTTATATGGCTTCCTGCTGATATTCATGATTTATAGTTAAAAGAGAGTTTATCTGTAATTTTGTATATTTGAAACTTTGAACCTGTATCGCTTGATTTAAAATTCACATCATCATAATAACAATCAAAATTTAAAGATATGTTGTCATGTGCCCAATTTAGTTGTTGAACAAATATATAAACATCTACTGTAATTATTGTCTGTATGTGCGGGCAGTTAAAATTACTATCTGCTCCATATATTTCTAATTATCTAGTACTTCCTACTCCTTTTGTTAAACGTCCCACCAATAATGAACCAATACATGTTATATAATAACTACAATTTCATAATCAAAATAAAGATTTGCTATTTTTACTTGAATTCTGATTGTTACTTCTCTTCTGCCTACACTATTAACAACCATCATAATATATTTCGCTAACACTGTTATTGGAGTATATATTTTTGTTGATTGTGAAGCCCATGCATGTTCTGTCTGTTTATCACATAATGTAAATTTAATGTCATTGGTGGATACACCCATATACCAAGCATTAGTGACATTGTATTGAAAGTTAGCATTTGAAGATCGAACATAATATTTTTTTATTCTGTATACGGCTCCTAAGAAGTCTATTTTTAAATGTTTTCCTTTGCAATCTACTCTGGACTATGTGTTTATATTTGGATGATTTCTTTAATATAATCCTGTTGAATCATTATAATAAGTTTGAAATATTATGAAATTGCCACATGCATTGTTTTGATCTGCATTAAAAGCAAATAAGCAGGCTCTGCCATCTAAGCAGAAGAAGCAGAAACAACGAATGGAATGGGTGTTGTATTATTTGTGTTCATAGTTTGAGAACCTGTGTATGAAGTAAATGCAGAAGCACACATTTTAATATCTCCTGACATCGTCCCGCCTGTTAATGAAAATTATTTTAATGAACTACTGGAATTTACCCGGTTTGTGCCGTTGTATGTTAGTAATTGATCATTTGCTGGTGTCTTTATTATTCCATCACTGTGTGTATTAATTGAATCATCTGCAAATACTTTCGCGTTATTTGCTGTGTGCTCACAAGTTGATACAGTTTTATCATTTAGTTATTTATATTTGTAATGCTTTCACTATTCATATTTAAGTCACCATTTGCATTTATCGCCCCACTTGCTGTTAATGCTGTTCCTGTTATTCTCCCGTTAGCTGTTATCAATCCTCTTGCTGTTAATGTCGTTTCTGTTGATCTTCCTTTAGCTGTTATCAATCAGCTTGCTGTGAGTGTGGTTGTTGATATACACGCATTCACTGTTATTGCTACACTCGCAGTTATTGTCTTTGTTGTTAAAAGCACTGCTGTGTCAAGTTCCAGACCCAAAGTCCAAGGAACTGCAGTCCAAACACTTCTTCCTCTATCATACAAAATCTGAGTTTGTTAGAAAATTTATTCATCAAAAAGTTTGAATTCACATAACTTAATTTCCATCCCACAGCATCTATATAAGGATCGAAAGCCATATTTATGCTATTTTGTCCTAAATTAGTTAGTGAAAAAGTATGATAATTATCTTCTGTTGTAATCGCTTGTATATGTGCTTCAGTAGTATTATTATTAAAAGATCATACAGGCAGTTGCTCCTATTCTTTTTGTTGTATAGCCTATGATTAATGGCTTACCTGATGCTGTCGTTATTTTGTCATTTGATGTTATGCAGAGTGTCGCATTTATCGCATTACTAAATATTTTATTTCCTGCTATGGTTTGATCTCCTGTTAATTTTACATTCTGTCTGTCTAGAATATCAATATAATTTTTTGTTGTTCAATCTGTTGACAATGTAAGATTTAATAAATTTATAATTTTTTTGGATGTTTAAATTAATTCAATCATTTGTATTAAACACATTACTAAATGTTTTAGTTCTTGCTATAGTTTAGTCTGTTGTTAGTTTCATGTTTTGTGTCAATATAGCCTTTTGTTGCTCAATCTGTTGACAATGTCGGAGTTAATAAGTTTTTTTTTTTATTGTTTAAATTAATTCAAGCATTCACATTTATTATATTAATAAATGTTTTTGGTTCCTGCTATAGTTTGATCTCCTGAAGTTTTAACTGCCGAACCATCAAGAACAGAAACATCAACACTATCAACAAGATTCACACCTGTTATGCATTGCACTTCCATATTTAATGCTCCTATCACACTTACAGTGCCATCTAGTCGCAGAAAAAGGCTATGTTGCATTTCTCCATTGTCCAGTGTTGTAAATGAGTAATTGATTATCTGTTGGTGTACATGTTATTGTCACATCTGAATGTGTATTTATTGACCTATCCGCAGACACTTTATCATTATTCGCTGAGAGTTCTGTTATCCATTTGTCACCATCTTTTGTATTTAATACATTTACATCTGTTATATTCAGATAACCTTCCACATCAATATTACATCCTACATCCACATTTATCGAAAAATGTTTATTATATTCACCTAGTTTAATGCATCATATGTAAGATAACTAATAGGTGCTATTGTTGCTGTTATGACTACATCGGAGAGTGTGTAAATTGAACCGATGGCTGTATTTTTCCATTTGCATTCTATGTTCTTGTATGTTAAGTATTGTCCGCCCGCTGGTGTGGTTATGGTTGTATCTGTCAAATTACATAGACTGGTTTGGTGTGTGTTTGAGACATTGCTTCTGTGTTTAGTTGATGATTTACCTCGTTGTTATCCCTTAATCATTTCTCAGTATAGTATAAATTTTTTCACTCTGAAGGATTAGTAGTGCTTTTGGTAGCCAGTCGTGTATCAAATCTGCTGTCAGTATAATAAAGATTTATCTGGTCTGTATCTTCTGGCACTCTGTTTGCGTTTAAGCACACTATGTTAGTGTTCGTTAAGTCAATGTTAGCTTTATCTAAAGAGTCATATGTTAAGTCATTAAGGCTAACAAACTTTTTAATTGCGACATTATTATATAAAGGTATATATTTTGGAATCAATTAAAAATTATTTTTAGTTAAATATATATTCAAGACAAACGATGCAGAGATTTAACAGAGAGATTGCAATAAAGAATCTTGAAAAAGCAACCATATTGAAGAAGCAATATGCGAGGCAGAGAAAGATTAAGAGTGCTAAGGAATTACTCGCGGAGGAAGAGAGTAAGAATATAAAAGAAATGACTGGGGATGAAAAGATAGACTATTGTTTAAGTGCATGTGCATGGTTGCCATGCGACAACCGGATTTCAAATACTTCAGAAGAAGAAAAAATAATAAATCGTGAAATTTATTAATAATACAGCTATTTCTTTCATTTTCAAGTATTAAAATAAAATAAAATTTATTACAAAAGTTTTTAGTGCCCAATGTCCATTGTCTGGCCCCCCCCCCCCCCCCTTTGAAGATGATTTTCAGCTGAGTTGCCACCTGGCAACCACAAGGTCATTAAGAGTCAGATTGATTAATACGAATGCGTTTTACATTTTTTTGAGGGATTCCGTGCTGTTTGTGCCACGAGTGACATGTTCGCCCGCCCCCCCCCCCCACACGCACACACACAGCGGCACATCTGGCCCACAGGTAGCACAATAAAACATAGTGTAAGATACATTCTTCTCTGAAAAGGCATGCAGATACATTCTTCTCTGAAAAGGCATGCAGACAAACAACACATTTACGTCTTTTTGATCTCTCCAAACCTTCGTTATACTTGTGCACTAGCTCCCTTTTCTTTCTCATTTTATCGGCCATGGGTACCTGAGGGTATTTGAGGAGTTGCATGCATGGGGCAAGCTATCATGCATGTTAGGCTGGCTGGGGGCAGGGTGTGCGAGGGCAGGGATAGAATTACCCTCATTACCATGCAAAATGAGGGAGTCTGCAAGCAAAAGTTTGAAATACCCAGGCCTGGTAGTTCCTTTTGAGGCTACATACTTGGACAAAACAGACTGATTAAAAAAAATAAAATGTTTGTATGCATTCGTGATAATGAAATCAAGCAAAATCATGAAATCAGCCCTCTTCCAATCCTGCATTCCAAGGGTGAGATTGAGGGAAGAGGACCCGTGGCGCACGGCATTGAATACATCAACTGCATTAAAAGCTGAATAATAAAGGGCCACAGCCTCACAGCGCGGAACCCGAGGATCATTGACACTAAAATGGGCCTCTTTGGGTTTGCCAGGCAAAGTTGTGGAGCAAGTTGCGATAATTTGCTGCTGGTTGTGATCGTTTTGATTGATTGCAAGCAGCTCCACCCCCTCATGCATGCATGTGGCTGAAGCTAAATCGCCTTTTTTTAGGACCCCTCTGACTCCACAAAGCATTTTAGGAAACCCTGCATGCGCAGTCTTCACCTGGCCTACAAAATCTAACCCCCTCTTCTTCACTTCAGTAGCTGTCTTAACAGAAGCAAACCACGAATCACCAACAACAATTGGACCACTCCCCCACCATGGTTTTGTTAAGCGCAAAGTAGTAGCAGTAGTGACCCCAAACTCATCTACTAATACTTTTAGCCTATCCCTATCCCTACCCTCCACACATTCCATGCCTATGCATATGCCTGTTTCAACATCACACACGGTATGATATTCTCTGCCAACAGGAATAGGCTTGCGGGGGACAACCATTTGGCCTGGCATACCCACCCCCGTAAATTGACCCATACTCTCATCTACCACGAGAATAGTGCCCGGGACTATGGCTTTACGTGCTGTGGCATCCACGGCCTGCATGAATGAACTAACTGGCAAAAAAGGGTCCTCTTCATTTGCAGGGGGGCCTAGCCTCAAATTTTTCAAGATAGCATCGAACCGATTGCACCCCATTATGTTACCAAATCCATCCCCCGGAAGCCCGTCTGCACCGTGTCCTGATCTGGGGGCCCAGTGTGCACGCCTACGACCTCGGTCCGCCAGAGAGATTTTGATAAGGAGCCCAATGAAGACTAAAAACTCCTGAAAGGTGAGGGCCTGCCGCAGACGGGGTTCTTGCTCCTTCTCCAGCTCCTCGTTAGTCAGGCGAACGATTGTATGGACTGCTTCATGCGGCAAGAAGTGAAGAAAGTGCCTATGAACGAAAGAGGAAAACAAAATTGACAGGGGGGTGCAAAAAAAACCTGAAATTGTATTGTAATGGGACATACAAAAAAGAGAAAAAACAAGTTAGCAAAAGCAGACAAGAAGTGTGACTTTGTAACTATAATTCCCTGAAACGACAACAAATTCAACAACAAAAAAACAAAAAGAAAACCATTCAAAAAGTCATGGTGAATGTGAGGTTGACTGGATTTTTTTTTGAAGTGAGAGCGCAGAGGGGAGAAGGATGAAAGAGCTTACATGCATGGTCCCGCATCGTGTGCCAAGGTGGTCTTGGCCTTATGTACAGGGCGACCAGCTCCCCAATCCACCACATGTGGACCAACGTTCCACTTCATATCATTGGCCAATAGTTTGGCCGTCTCCCCATCTACTTCTTTTTGTGAATATGGACACGGATTGTACGAGGGAAGTTTTTCTTCTTCACCTCCCTCTTCCTCAGCACTGTCTTCGTCTTCCTGGGGAACAGCATCTTTCACTTCGGGTTGAGGGTTTGGGGGTTCCTCCTCCTCCTCATCTGAGACATCACCTTTGATCTCTTCTCCCGCAGCATTGACGAAATGCAGGTCTGACCCGGCATGGTCGGGCTGGGGTCGCAAAAGCTTGGAAAAGAAGAAATAGTCCTGCTTGTCAAAGTGGAGGGCAACAAGTGCTTTTTTGCGCTTGGTTTCTTTTTCCTTCAAAACACCCAAAGCACTAATGTCCTTGTAGAGAGGATCGCCAAATTTTTGGCGTGCCCAAGCCTTTCCCAGCTTCTCTACAGCCACTGATAGGGGGTCACCCACCTCCATGTTTCTGCTAAAAAATCATTTTGTGGCACGTTCACGTGAAAAAGTGCAGTGGGAGGGCACCCACCTATAAAAAAATAATAACTTCAACTCAAAGTTTTTTTTCTGAAATTTTCACACTCGCTTCCCGTACACTTTTGCTTCAAGGTTTTTGACTTTATTCAATAAAAACAGCTCCGGTTCAAGCGATAGAATTATTTGAAAACTTGCTACTGAAACGCGGTTGCCATATGGTAATTTTTGTTGCCATATGGCATCCCCATGCACTTAAACACTATACGGCTGAGAAGCAGTTGGCGAAGGACATGATAGATTGTAGGGATGGTGAGCCGATTGAGGAAAGCAGTTCGGACGAGGAGGTTGAGCACGACTTGTTGATATTGTAGCCCGACTGGTTGCGGGCATACTGCTTAAGACTAAACAGAAGAAAAAGAAAGCTGTAAAAAAGAAACTGCCTGAACTGGAAGAAAGCGATGATAGTGAAAGCGAAAGCGATGAGGAAGAAGAGCCTAAGCTTAAGAAAGGTGGGAAGAATACTAGGAGTGTTAGTGTTAATGTTTACAATCAACAATCAGAGAAATTAAAAAAAGAAAACAATGATACATATAAAATTTTCTTAAGTTTTAAAAGTTTGAAATCAATAATTCTTCAACTACTTTTTTTTCAGCGCAATACAAATATATTAAGTTTTAACTTTCCTACTTGTATAACCTTTAAATAGTTTTTTTTATTTTTTGGGAATAGTTATATGAAAGAATGAATTTATCTTTGAAGTCTTTCACAGCATTAAACACTTTTTCTGGAGAAACGAGGTGATTGTATCACCGTCATTTTTCTTCTCCTTCTTCGTATGGTGGATCAAGGTAGAAAAATGTGTCTGACGAGTCATATTTTTATCACTTCTTTCAAGTCTTTATTTAAAACGACAGTGTCTTTCAATATTTCTTTTCTTTTATCTACATTTTTTTTTGGAAATTTTCATTATAACTCCTTCTGTCAGCATAGTTATTTCTATCGCATCCAAATGAATTAAAAAATAAACATAAATTCCTGTATAGTCACATATTCGGTTCTTTGAATTTAATTTTTTGAAGTTCTTCAAATTTTGTTTTTAAAAATGTAAAATCATATTTTCTAATAGTGTTTGCCGATACTGTCTTCATATCCTTCCATATATGATAGATATCCTTATCTAAATCATTAATGACTTCTTCGTCTGACTTCTCTTTTTTCCTATATAAACTCCCCGCACCGATGAATAGTTCAACATAAACTTTATGCGGTGATATTAACAGGAACATTACTTTCTTAAGGAAGTATTTCCACCAACTCTAGGAATGAAAGACATATTATGTAATGGATAAAATAAAAAATTACAGCTAGATGTAAGTTTGCACATTATGTGTTATTTATAATCGTTGTGAGTAAGATTTCAATAGTTGCTATGTGTGTGGATTAACTCTGTGTTTAGCTAACAGACAGATTATAACAATTGACGATAGTTTTGACTGGTTTTATATGTATTATTTTTGTTGTAATTATTGTTTTGAACAAGAGAAAGAAGAAAGAGTAAGATATAAAGACAAAGCATTAGGTGTGATAAAATATTAATGTCTTCTACTAAGAAATGCGGATATTGTCACCGCTAACGGCCTATTTCATATTTTTTCGATTGAATGCGAACTTATGCTTTATGTCTCATGCAGTGTTAATATCAGAAAACGAAAAGAAAATGTTGAATACTGCTTGCACGACAATATGGCAAGAAAGTGTTCATTATGATTATACCCAAATTTGACTCCATTATCGATGATGCATTTATCAACTACCTTGAGTATGAAACATTTGGAAATGATAGTGGAAAAACAGAATACACTGACCCGCTGTTTGAAGAATTATTAAACAAATTATATTATTAATAATATACTAAAAAACGGAGGATGAACCACAAACATACAGATACACAAAACAATGAAACTGGAGGTGTGGAAGAAGTGGATGAAAGAAAGGAACAACAAGCACTAGAAATGCATTAGCAAAAAAGATTATCAACCGATAAATAGAATATAATATGGGCAAACAAACCCTAAAGCAAATTCTTATAGACCTCGCTGACATGTCAAAACTAAAACACAAGAAAGATAATAAAAGTTATGTCTGGATGTTATTTTGGATAGACACTTACAACCGATTTTTAATCATTAAACCACTTAAAAATAAAACTGCTAAAGAAGTTTATTTGATTTTATTACAACCAGATTCCATTACAACCGACAGCGGGAGTGAATACAAAGGAGCACTTAAAGATTAGTTTAGAGACAAAAATATTGAACAGCGGACGGATGAAGTAGGCGACCACCGAGCTTTTCCTATTGTTGATAGAGTTATGTGGACAATAAGGTGGTGGCTTGATAGCGGTGGCTTGATATTTTATTTGAAACTAACGGAAACTTCGACTTGTTTACTTACATTGAGGATATGGTGAATGCTTATAATATGAGATTTCATAGAACAATGCAAAATAGACAGATAGATGTATTCAAAGGAATAAATAAAAATAAACAAGAAAATACAGCGAGACAATTTAATTGACAAATTCGAAAAGGGTAATAAAGTCCTTAAAGAGTTAAAGATGACTTGATTTTCCAAAGGTGGTAGGCAATACTAAGCAGGTCTATACAGTCAAGGGCAGTTCCTGTTTCAAGGTTGTGCTTAGTAATGACAAACTAGTCAGTCAGAAAGAATTCTTCAAGACTAAGTTTGACAAACCAGCCGACGAAGAAAAAGAAATTAATATAAACAAGTCAAAGAAATAACGAAGGAGAAAAAAACAAAAGAGCAATTAAAGAGAGAAAGTATTGATGAATGTAATATAAGAACTTCTAAAAGAGAAAAAAAAATCAAAAATAATATTGGATTTATGAGAATTGAACCTCCGAAAGATTTTTTCAACACAATTGCGGGCTCAATAAAGTAATTATGATAGCAGGTTCCGAATATCAAAAGGTATTTAGGGGGGTGTCAGCAAACTTCACATGCAGGAATGCATTCGGGAGT
>WBZZ01000897.1:222500-227500 GCA_019918135.1 Paulinella micropora | reverse complement strand
TTACTCACGGCGTCTGAAACAATCGGCATAGTAGAGCTGCCTTGCCTCAACTTTCGGGATATTCTATCAGCCTAGCACACCTCGCCCCTTGTGAGAGGTCTAACTTAATCATCGACAACCTTTTGAATCATGGCATGGCAAGGCAAATTTGATATGGATTCATTCACCACTATCTTGATAGGCCATCCCGACATCGTCACTTCTATTGCGGATTACACTTTCAATTTCCTTTTCAACTTTGTTCCTGTCACAAATTCGGTGTCGCTATTTCAAAGAAGTGACCCTGGTGGCGTTGACAATCCGTTTTGTATATAGATTACCATAATTACTCTCACGTTTGTATTATCGCAGCGCCTGCGGCTTTCCTTTCAAAGTTTCCGATCTCTAGGGCAAGCCTGATTACTGTTAAGTATTCAGCTGATATTCATACAGTATTCTTCGGCCTTACAGTAGTAAGATTATCTATGCCGCGGCTGGGCTGCCTCTACCATTATATATATATATATATACTGTATATATATATATATACTATGATATAATAATAATTATATATATATATATATATATATATATATATATATATATATATATATATTGATCTGTCATGGCTGAGCCCGAGGGCCATGCGCCTCCATCCCTCGACCCAACAGGGACTACAGTGAGTATGTTGGGGAGGGAAGAGTGACTCTAACCATCCTGCATAGAAGCCCCCAAAAGGAAGTCCCTACTACCCGCACAGTGTCGGGTACCTTGCAGGAAATCAACTACAAATGATTGATCTTCCCCGCGTGAGAGCTCCACGAGACTGGGTAGGTCCCGCATGGAGGTACTCACAGGGGTAGCAGACATTTCATGCGGTCTGCCAGCGCATGAGGACGTTTTGTGGTAAGTGTCTGGGACGCCTCGAAACCCGTCACCACCCCTAGATCGCGGAATGTAAATACGCCTTTGATCCCACGTGGTGTATGTCTTATAAAAACAACACAACGACATGGCCTCGGAACCAACACAACAACATAGCCTCGGAACCCACATCGACATAGCCTCGGAACCCACACAACAGAGCCTCGGAACCAACACAACAACAAAGCCTCGGAACCAACACAACAACATAGCCTCGGAACCAACACAACAACATAGCATCGGAGCCAACACAACGACATAGCCTCGAAACCAGTGGGAAGAGGCCCAACCACCTCCTCTTCCCGTGGGGTGCCATACTGTGCACCCCTCCATATATATATATATATATCACCACCTTTTCTTCTTCTCTGTTGTTCACCCTTCCCTTTTTCTCCTCCCTCACTTCTCCCTGTAGTCTGCCTTTTTCTCTCTTTGTTCGCCCCTGTTTTTACTTATGTTCGCCTACTTACATGCTTCATTTTCAGCTCTACGAAAAGCAAGTGTTCTTCAATATTAAAAGTCGTTTAGCGGAATATATATATATATATATATATATATATATATATATATATATATATATATATATATATGCTTTTCGAAAATGGTTATTTAATAACAGGGGTTTATATACCGGACCACGAGTGACCGTGCTCACCCCTTTGCTCAAGGTTGGTAAGTATTCTATCATTAAAAGTTAATTGGTGAAAAAAAAGTTCTAGGGCTTGGTTATGAGTAGGGCAAGTGCTATGGTCTCCAGAGCATATGAGCTGTGCTCATGGAACTTCCGACCCAACCCGAAGACAAATTTTCTGTCAAGTTATTTTCGTGCAAATTTTCACTGAACCGGCCGGTCGCACTCAGCTGGTGAACTAGTTTCCGCACCCCTTAACTTGATGGAGTCAGTTAGTATTAAGATTTCGGGTCCGGCAGAGCCGACGTGTGATAGATTTAGATAGAGAGGTGTTTGTGCCCGCAGTGCATGTGTTCCTGAAGCAGTAGGGGGGTGGCACCTACGCCAACCCCGCCTCGCAGCGCGACAGCTGTGTTGGCGTAGGGAGCTCCTTTGCAGTTTACAACACTTAATTTTAAACTAACACTACAGTCTTTAATAATAATGACTTTCACTAGTACTGTAAATAAACAGAAAGTATGATGTATTTCATTATTTCTTCGTAGCCTTTCGAGGACGACCTACTGACTTCTTCGGAGATTCATCGCGAGCGCTTTTCGGTTTCGAAGGTTGCTTGTCCGTAGCAGTGACTTATCGTGCGAGATAAAACGCAAAATGTGTGATGTCCTTCACACCGTAACTACTTTGATGGCATAAACGCTGGTCAATAGCTTTCAAATCACCTAGCTGGGGGGTAGCAGATTCTGGTTGAAGACAACCAGGTTCTTCTGAGCCCATGAACTTCATACTATTAACATAATCACTGAATCCCTTAACATTCGCAAAATCTTCATAATCATCTGAACGAACTTCTCGTGCACTCAGCTCTTGCAGACACTGCTGAAACTCATCTGACTTTTCGATGAAAAAGTTTGTTTGGTCGTGAGCAATTAATGTCTTGGGAATTGGCATCGCTTCTGCAGCCATTTTGCCAAATGGTGAATCGATGCTACAACAACCACAAGATGCTAAATCTGCATCAACTGCTAGTTCGCTCTGTGCACGTGCCCCTTGAATCTGTGCTACCTTGCCTGACTGTGATCTTCCCTTTCTACCGTTTCTGGACTGCGGTACTGGATAATACAGATTAACCCCTACCAATGGACCAAACTTTACCTCCCCGTCCGAATGCCATCCCTGATGAGTCGAAGTATCAAACTCAACATCCTCTGAACCTTCAGGGCGGTACATTTGATGGTGAGTTTTCCACACGAACTTCCACTTACGTTCTGGTGCACACGCATCACTTCCTCTTCCATCCTTGGGGCCCCAATTCGTCAAATGCTGAATACACCCCAGCTTCACTCTGAACCCGGAGGGCACTATAGTGCTGTATTTCTCCCACTCAGTAGCAAGTTGTTCCCCCATTCCGATCAACGTTTCCTGAAGTTCTTTTAACTCAGGCTTATCGGACGTAGGTACAAACCGATCATCATTTAATGCACCATACCCATAAACATCCAACGTAATCTGATTGGATGTGGAACCCAGACTTGGTTCGGTGTTGGTACTAATGATTGTTTGTGCTGTCTGCTGTATCCACATCAACTTCGCCTCATCAACACCAACACCCTTGAATATCTGATACCCATGTCGATAAAGGTGAAAACCTTGTTTTTCCGCTACCGAGACAAAATCTCCCATGTTATATGCTGGATCCCATCGCAGAAAAATTTGATCACCTTTCCACTTAATTTTGTCTTTTGTTTCGGCAGACAAGGTACATGCAAACTGAAATGGAATAACTTTTGTTGACCGATACAGACTGTGATTGCTTCCACACGTTTTATCTAGCTCTTGTCTCTTCAAGACAACCAATGCTTCCAACCGCGACCGATGAGTTTCGGTAATTAACTCCCATACAGGAGTGTCAAACAGTACCTGCGTGAAAGCTTCTCCCTTGTGATCGTATATCCTTTTGCACAGATCCCCTGCTAAGCAACTTAAAAGCTCTTCCGGCGGTCTCCAGTCAGGCTGCTGAGCCTCACCTTTAGATTTGTTATCTAAAAATTGGTACCTACATAAGTAAATACATCATTGTAATAGGATATCAAGTACTAAGGGCATATCATAATCCTATGCTAATTATCTATTTACTGACTTAGTTAGCACGGAGACGAGTAACGTCTTTTGGTCGCAAAGCCACGGCTGCGACAAGATATTTGCACGTTTTGCCTGAGACAAATTGTCAGGGGCACTCCTAGAAGTCCTAGACGATGCGGCTACACACAACAACAACAACAACACACACACACAGACAAACATACGACATATCACCTCCCTTCACTTTCCTTCACATCCCTTGTCTTCACCTTCCCTTCCCTTCCCTTTCCATCCTTCTCTTCGCTTCCCCTCCCCTCCCTTCTCTTAACCATCCCTTCCCTTCCCCTTCCTTCCCTTCTCTTCACCTTCCCTTCCCTCCCTCTCCCTTCCCTTCGCCTCCCCCCCCCCCCCCCAACACACACACACACAACACCTTGCCTCCCCTCCAATCTGTTCCCTTGCCCCCCCCCCCCCCCTCCCACCTTTCTTCTGCATAACCACCGTGGCAAGGAAGAAGCACTCGTAGACGACGGGGCTACAGACAGACACGCGCGCACACACCCACACACACACATAGACAAACATACAACCACCCCCCCCCCCCCTTTCCTTTCTCTTAACTATCCCTTCACTTCCCCTTCCTTCCTTTCTCTTCACCTTCCCATCCCTCCGTCTCTCTTCCCTCCCCCCCCCCCCCCCTCCCCTTGCCCCCACCCCCCCCCCCCTCCCCCCTCCCACCTTTCTTCTGCAGAGCCACCGTGGCAAAGGAAGAAGCACTCGTAGACGACGGGGCTACAGACAGACACGCACACACACACACACATAGATAAACATACAACCACCCCCCCCCCCCTTTCCTTTCTCTTAACTATCCCTTCACTTCCCCTTCCTTCCTTTCTCTTCACCTTCCCTTCCCTCCGTCTCTCTTCCCTCCCCCCCCCCCCCCCCTCCCCTTGCCCCCACCCCCCCCTCCCAACACACAAACAACCCCTTGCCTCCCCTCCATTCTGTTCCCTTGGCCCCCCGCCTCCCACCTTTATTCTGCATAACTATCTTAGAAAAGGAAGAAACACTCGTAGACAACGGGGCTGCAAACAGACACACACACACACACACACACACACATAGACATACATACAACCATCATCCCCTTTCCCTTTCAATCCACTCTCTTCTCTTCACCTTCCCTTCCCCTCCCCTCCATTCTCTTCGCTTTCCCTCCCCTCCCTTCTGCTGACCTTCCCTTCCTTCCACCCCCCCCCCCTCTCACACGCACACACACCTTGCCTCCCCTCTATTCTCTTCCCATCCCCTTCCCTTCCCTTCCCCTCCCCTACCTGTCTTCTGACGACCCACGCGCGAAGAGGAAGACGCACTGGAAGAC
>WBZZ01000897.1:205000-217500 GCA_019918135.1 Paulinella micropora | reverse complement strand
ATCTATCTATCTATCTATCTATCTATCTATCTATCTATCTATTTACCTATCTATCTATCTATCTATCTATCTATCTATCCATCCATATATCTATCTATCTATCCATATATCTATTTACCTATCTATCTATCTGTCTATCTATATATCTATATATCTATCTGTATATCTATCTGTATATCTATCTGTATATCTATCTATCTATCTATCTATCTATCTGTCTATCTATCTATCTATCTATCTATCTCTCTATCTATCTATCTATCTATCTATATCTATCTATCTATATATCTATATTGTTTATGTGCCTATGCCTGGATGCCATGAGGCAACAGTAAATACAGGACTTCCTGAGCTGAAAAAAATAATAAAATAAAAAATTATTAATAATATTAATACATATTATCTTTTAACTATGTAAAAAAAGAATAATTTATTAAAAAAGTGTTGGAGGCGGCTGCATCAATTTCTGGAGAACACCGGGATCTAGTCTGAAAAGCACTGGTTGCCACGTGACAACAAACAAGTAGGCTACTTCAAGGCCTCGAAAATCAAGTCCGCTGCTTTTTTTTTTGGCTGGTTTGCCGTTTTGTTTATGCCAGGCATGACACGTTCTGCCTTCACCGATACACAGGGGCATGTCGGGGCCACAGGTGCCACAGTAATAGCTCGTGTAAGACGACTTGCTGACAGAAGAGGCATACAAACAAACACGACACCTACGCATTTTGGGTCTCTCTATGCTATCATTATATGCTCTACCTGCCTCCTGTTTCTTTTTTGCTTTGTCCGACATGATTACTAGGGAGTACCTACGAAGTTCCATGCATTTTGGGATGATAGGTTGGGAAGGGGCATGGGGGTCAGAAGCGAGTGCATTGGGGGGTTGGGAATCAGGGGGTGCACCTTGCCTGAGGAGGGCTGCAGCAAGCACAGATTTGAAATACCCCGGCCTGTTGTCGCCCTTCGTCATGTTGAGGTTGGCCAAGGACGACTGGCTAAAAAACAATAATGTTTGTAAGCGTTGGTGATAATGAAGTCAATCAAAATCATAAAATCTACCTTCTTCCAGTCATTCAAAATAAAAGACAAATTGAGAGAGTTTGACCCGTGGCGTGCGGAATTAAACATATCAACCACATTAAAAGCAGAATAATAAAGTGCCATAGCCTCGCACCTGGGGACACGGGGCACAGACTGACTAAAACGAGCATTACGAGGCTTTCCAGGCAAGGTAGTGGAGCGGTAGAAATAATTTGCTGCTGGTTGTGGTCGTTTTGGTTGACTGCTAATAGCTTCACCCCCTCCTTTTCGCATGTTGCAGAAGCTAAATCGCACTTCCCCCCCCCCCCCCCCCCTTTCTACTGTGTAGAAGCCGCACAGGAAAGCCCACATGAGCAGTCTTCACCATTCCAACAAAATCGACCCTCCTTTTCTTCATCTCGACTGCTGTTTTGCAAGAAGCGAACCAAGAATCGCCGATGAAAATGCGACATGTTCCCCACCACGGCTTGGATAAACGAAGGGTAGTGGCCGTCGTGACTCCAAACTCTTTGGCGAACTTCTTGTGTTTATCTCTGTCCTTACCCTCCACTATTTCCATGGCGATACAGACCCCCGTTCCGACATCGCACGCTGTATGATATTCCCTTCCAACAGGGATTGGTTTACGGTGGACACATTTGGCCAGGCATACCTTCCCCTGTATATTGACACATGCTCTCATCGATAGTAATTACCCCCCAGGAACGATTGCAGCCCTTGCCTTGGCGTCAACAGCTTCAGCGAATGCTCGAATTGGCAAAAAAGGATCATCATCAGTTGCAGGGGGGCCAGTACGTAAACATTTCAAAATGGTGTCGAAGCGATTCAGCGCCATATACTCACCAAAACCATCTCCTGGCAAGCCATCCGTCCCCTCACCCTCCTTGGGGGCCCAGTGCGACCTTCTTCGACCCTGTCTGCAATGGAAATGCGTACCAGCAGCCCCAAAAAAAGCCAGAACTCCTCAGTGGACAATGCTTTTGCTAAAACATTATTTTGTTGTTTTGCAAGCTCCTGGTTGGTGAGCTGAAGGATGGATGTTAAAGCCGACATGGGGAAAAAATGAAGAAAGTGTCTACAAACAGGAAAAACAAAAAAATAAAATAAAAAATTTTTGGCAATCACACAAAATTTTGCACGAAAGCGGACACCATGATGACAAAAAAAACAAACAAAACAAATGGAGTTGAAATTAATTTTCATTACATTATTTCTCTGCAACGACATAACAATATTCAAAAAAAAAACCAGACACATGTAAAAAAAGTGTATGGGGTATGGATGCAAACTGGAATAAGAAAAACAAAACGAAATGGCAAAGAAAGAGGAGGGGGGACGCGAGGGGGGAGATGTCAAACTTCTCTTCCATCGTAGACTTTGCCTTGTGGCGAGGACGATCTGCTCCCCAGTCCACTGCCTGGGGACCCACTTTCCAGTCAAAGCCCTTCCCAAACACATTTTGTTTCTCCTCCTCCACTTGCTGTGCTCTATAGGGGCTGGGGTTAAGAAAGGGAACAGCCTCATCCTCACCTCCCTCCTCCTCCTTCTCTTTTTCCTCACCCGCCTCATCCAGATTCTGTTGCTGTTTTTGTTGCTCCTCCTGTTCCTCCTGTTCTTCTTCTTCATCCTCCGAAACCTCCATCTCCACCTCTTTCTCCTCTGCATTCATGAACTTCAAACTCCACCCTGCCTGCCCAGGCTCTGGCTTCAAATGCTTCGTGAAGAAGTAATAATCCTTGCCATCAAAACGCAGCGTGGTTAAAACTTTTTGGTTTTTTGTTTCTTTTTCTGTCAACACCCCCAAAGCCACAATGTCCTTAAAGGTGGGATCGCCAAATTTCTTTTTTGCCCAAGCCCTCCCCAAGCGCACAACATGGACTGAAAGGGTGTCTCCCACCTCCATCTTTTCCAAAAAAAAATCGTTATGTGGTGAATTTACGTGGAAAAAGTGCACTGGGAGGGGTCACCCTTCAATAGAAAAAAAAACTTCAACTAAAAGTTTTGTCGAGAAATTTTACGACGCGCTTGTTAGGGACCTTTCCAACAGTTTTCTAGCGTTTTATTCATGAAAACAGCCACTGTTTAGTCGTGAGAATTTTTTAAAAATTAGTACCGAAAAATTGTTGCCACATGGCAACAAATGTTGCCACATGGCAACGCCAGGCACATAGACAATATATCTATCTATCTATCTATCTATCTATCTACCGATCTATATATATATAGAGAAAATATATATATATGTATGTATGTATTTTGTTTCCGGAATATTAAATTAATTTAATGAAAAATACTTTGACATTAATACAGATATAAACTACTGTGTTATTAGACGATAGTGTTATTAGAGATTGTTATTGTTTTAATTCATTATAGTAAACTTGATATAATTTAAAATTTAATTAAACTATTTTTTTATTACTATTAATATTAAGTTAACACAAACTATATAAATTTAATGAAATAATTGTAATATTGATTTCAAATTAATCATATATATTAGAATATATAATGTTTTTAGACATTGTAATTGCTTGAATCAATAAATCTAAATTGAAATTTACTTATACTATTTTGTTTCAACAATATTAAATTTATTGATTGAAAAACATTTTGATATTAATATATAAAACTATGTTTTTAGTAGTGTTGTTCAAGATTGTCATTGTTTTAATTGATCATAGTAAACTTGATATAATTTGAAACTTTATTAGATGATTCTGTTTCAGTAATATGAATATTAGCACAAACCATACAGATTTGTTATAACAATTTTGATATTGATTCCAAATTATTAAAATATATAGTGTTTTTAAACACTGTAATTGCTGGAATCGATAAATCTAAATTAAAATTGACTTATACTATTTTGTTTCTGGAATATTAATACAAACTGCAAAGCGAACTACTTAAATGATTAACTATCACTAGCTATTTATAGTATGAAACTACTAGAGTACATATGAACACTATTTCCGGAACATTATTATAATGTAATAAAAAATTTAATCAATTTAATATTATCTACTTCATAATTAATTCCATTTCATTATATTGATTTTCTTAATCTGCTTTATAAATTTATCAGCGACTATTTTAAAAACTATTCACTGTTTGTTCTGTCGTGTAGCTTTGCACTTCCCAGAACTTAGTACTTTCGGAGGCTCCTTCTCCTTGTACACAAACTCGCCTTCCATTCTCTTGCTTTGCTTAGACTGCGCTAAGAGCGTATCAACAACTACTTGAAACCCTTTGTTTATGATATCCAGATATTCTCTGATCCATGCTTTTACAAAGTAGTCAGCAACATTTTCCATGTTGAACCTGCATTCACCAATCCATCATTACATTATTCTGTGTGGTAATATGTATGTATATATGTATGTATGTATGTATGTATGTACGTATGTATGTATGTACCTATGTATGTATGTGTATGTATGTATGTATATATGTATGTATATATATATGTACGCATGTATGTATCTATGTATATATATATATATATGTATGTGTGTAAGTGTGTATGTATACATGTATATATATGCATGTATGTAGAGAGAGAAAGAGAGAGAGAGAAATAGATTGAGGAGGGGGGGGGGGTTAGCCCCCCCCCCCCCCCCCCCAATCACTTTAGTGTGTGCGTGTGAGAGAGAGAGAGAAAGAGAAAGAGAGTGGTAACATCTGTGTATATATGTATGTATGTGTGCATATGTGTGTGTATGTATATATGTATGTGCGTATGTATGTATATATATATATGCATGTATGTAGAGAGAGAAAGAGAGAGACAGAGAGAGACACACACACACACCGAGAGAAATGGAGTGAGGGGGGGGGGGGATATATATAAGTATGTGTGGAAGTGTGTATTTATACATGTATATATATGCATGTATGTAGAGAGAGAAAGAGAGAGAGACACAGAGAGAAATAGAGTGAGGGTGGGGGGGGGGGGGGGGGGGGGGGGTTAGCCCCCCCCCCCCCCCCCATTCACTTTAGTGTGTGAGAGAGAGAGAGAGAGAGAAAGAGAGTGGTAACATCTGTGTATATATGTATGTATATGTGCATATGTGTGTGTATGTATATATGTATGTGCGTATGTATGTATGTATATATATGCATGTATGTAGAGAGAGAAAGAGAGAGACAGAGAGAAATAGAGTGAGGGGGGGGGGGGGGGGCGTTAGCCCCCCCCCCCCCCCATTCACTTTAGTGTGTCTGTGAGAGAGAGAGAGAGAGAGAGAGATATATAAAGAGAGTGGTAACATCTGTGTATATATGTATGTATATGTGCATATGTGTGTGTATGTATATATGTATGTGCGTATGTATGTATGTATGTATTGTATGTGAGTATGTACGTATGTATGTATTGTATATAAGTATGTACGTATGTATGCACGAACGTATGTACGTATGTCTGTGTATATGACATGTATATATATATATATGTATGTATGGCTGTGTATGTATGAGAGAGCGAAAGAAAGAGAGACCCCGAGAGAGAGAGAGAGAGAGAAACTTTAGTGTGGTAATATGTAGAGAAACTTTAGTGTGGTAATATGTAGAGAAACTTTAGTGTGGTAATATGTGTTACGTATGTACGTATGTATGTATGTATGTATGTATGTATGTATGTACGTATGTACACATGTATGTACGTATTTATGTATGTACGTAAATACTTTGTATGTATGGTATGTATGTATGTATGTATGTATGTATGTACGTACGTACGTATGTACACATGTATGTACGTATTTATGTATATACGTAAATACTTTGTATGTATGGTATGTATGTATGTATGTATGTATGTACGTATGTATGTATGTCTGTATGTATATAACAGATATAGAGGAGAGAGAGAGAGAGAGAGAAAGAGGAGAGAGAGAGAAAGAGAGAGAGAGAGAGAGAGAGAGAGAGAAAGAGGAGAGAGAGAGAAAGAGAGAGAGAGAGAGACAGACTTCTCTGCCACTGCGTTGTCATAACCTTCCTTTAGTAAACGCCCTCTTTGGGCCTCAATCTAAAACACCAAACAAAAATTCTTGTGCAACACACGAAATGAAAGTTACCTCTTGTTGGTGTTGTCGTTTGACTGCGTCTTCCACAGCCGTATTTATTGCAGTCTGCAAAGACTTCCGTACGATGTCTTCGAAAACAGGACCCACCACGGTTTGCAGTTTATTCGCCAACGAAGACAAGTACTTGTCTACGACCTCTTGCGACGACCCCTCCGATACACTGTGCACAACCGCCTTATCCATGATTTTGGGAATCTCTGTTTCCATGACTTTGCCCAACATCGGCGATATTTCTCGGGGAAATCTGTCGTTCACATTCTGTACATCCTGGTCGAGTTTTAAGACTCTTTGGGACAAAAAATATGATGTGTGTAAGTGTGTATGTACACATGTATATATATGCATGTATGTAGAGAGAGAAAGAGAGAGAGACAGAGAGAAATAGAGTGAGTGGGGGAGGGGGGGTTAGCCCCCCCCCCCCCCCCATTAACTTTAGTGTGTGTGTGTGTGTGTGTGAGAGAGAGAGAGAGAGAGAGAGTGGTAACATCTGTGTATATATGTATGTATATGTGCATATGTGTGTGTATGTATACATGTATGTGCGTATGTATGTATGTATATATATGCATGTATGTAGAGAGAGAAAGAGAGAGAGGTAGAGAGACAGATACAAATAGAGTGAGGGGGGGGGGGGGGGGGGGGGCGTTAGCCCCCCCCCCCCCCATTCACTTTAGTGTGTCTGTGTGTGTGAGAGAGAGATAAAGAGAGTGGTAACATCTGTGTATATATGTATGTGTATGTATATATGTATGTGCGTATGTATGTGTGTATGTATTGTATATAAGTATGTACGTATATATGTATTGTATGTAAGTATGTACGTATGTATGCACGAACGTATGTCTGTATGTATGTATGTATGTATGTATATGACATGTATATATATATGTGTATGTATGGCTGTGTATGTATGAGAGAGCGAAAAGAAAGAGAGACCCAGAGAGAGAGAGAGAGAGAGAGAGAGAGAGAGAGAGAGAGAGAGAGAGAGGGAGAGAGAGAGAGAAACTTTAGTGTGGTAATATGTAGAGAAACTTTAGTGTGGTAATATGTAGAGAAACTTTAGTGTGGTAATATATATATATATATATATATATATTTATGTACGTATGTATGTATATATATATATGTGTGTGTATGTGTGTAAGTGTGTATGTATACATGTATATATATGCATGTATGTAGAGAGAGAAAGAGAGAGAGAGACAGAGAGAAATAGAGTGAGGGTGGGGGGGGGGGTAGCCCCCCCCCCCCCCCCCCCCGCCCCATTCACTTTAGTGTGTGTGTGTGAGAGAGAGAGAGAGAGAGAGAGAAAGAGAGTGGTAACATCTGTGTATATATGTATGTATATGTACATATGTGTGTGTATGTATATATGTATGTGCGTATGTATGTATGTATATATATGCATGTATGTAGAGAGAGAAAGAGAGAGAGAGAGAGAGAGAGAAATAGAGTGAGGGGAGGGGGGAATATATATGTGTGTAAGTGTGTATGTATATATATATGTATGTGTGTAAGTGTGTATGTATACATGTATATATATGCATGTATGTAGAGAGAGAAAGAAAGAGAGACAGAGAGAAATAGAGTGAGGGGGGGGGGGGGGGTAGCCCCCCCCCCCCGCCCCATTCACTTTAGTGTGTGTGAGAGAGAGAGAGAGAAAGAGAGTGGTAACAACTGTGTATATATGTATGTATATGTGCATATGTGTGTGTATGTATATTTGTATGTGCGTATGTATGTATGTATATATATGCATGTATGTAGAGAGAGAAAGAGAGAGAGAGACACACAGAGAGAAATGGAGTGAGGGGGGGGGGGGGATATATATATGTATGTGTGTAAGTGTGTATGTATACATGTATGTGTAAGTGTGTATGTATACATGTATATATATGCATGTATGTAGAGAGAGAAAGAGAGAGAGAGAGAGACAGAGAGAAATAGAGTGAGAGTGGGGGGGGGAGGGGTTACCCCCCCCCCAAATCACTTTAGTGTGTGTGTGTGTGTGAGAGAGAGAGAGAGAAAGAGAGTGGTAACATCTGTGTATACATGTATGTATGTGTGCATATGTGTGTGTATGTATATATGTATGTGCGTATGTATGTATGTATATATATGCATGTATGTAGAGAGAGAAAGAGAGAGAGAGAGAGACAGAGAGCAATAGAGTGAGGGGGGGGGGGGCGTTAGCCCCCCCCCCCCCCCCCATTCACTTTAGTGTGTCTGTGTGTGAGAGAGAGAGATAAAGAGAGTGGTAACATCTGTGTATATATGTATGTATATGTGCATATGTGTGTGTGTATGTATATATGTATGTGCGTATGTATGTATGTATGTATGCATTGTATGTAAGTATGTACATATGTATGTATTGTATGTAAGTATGTACGTATGTATGCACGAACGTATGTCTGTATGTATGTATGTATGTATGTATATGACATGTATATATATATGTATGTATGGCTGTGTATGTATGAGAGAGCGAAAAGAAAGAGAGACCCAGAGAGAGAGAGAGAGAGAGAGAGAGAGAGAGAGAGAGGGAGAGAGAGAGAGAAACTTTAGTGTGGTAATATGTAGAGAAACTTTAGTGTGGTAATATGTAGAGAAACTTTAGTGTGGTAATATGTGTTACGTATGTACGTATGTATGTATGTATGTATGTATGTATGTATGTACACATGTATGTAAGTATTTATGTATGTACATAAATACTTTGTATGTATGGTATGTATGTATGTATGTATGTATGTATGTATGTATGTATGTACGTATGTACGTATGTACACATGTATGTACGTATTTATGTATGTACGTAAATACTTTGTATGTATGGTATGTATGTATGTATGTATGTATGTACGTATGTATGTCTGTACACATGTATGTATATAACAGATGTAGAGGAGAGAGAGAGAAAGAGAGAGAGAGAGAGAGAAAGAGAGAGAGAGAGAGAGAAAGAGAGAGAGAGAGAGACAGACTTCTCTGCCACTGCGTTGTCATAACCTTCCTTTAGTAAACGCCCTCTTTGGGCCTCAATCTAAAACACCAAACAAAAATTCTTGTGCAACACACGAAATGAAAGTTACCTCTTGTTGGTGTTGTCGTTTGACTGCGTCTTCCACAGCCGTATTTATTGCAGTCTGCAAAGACTTCCGTACGATGTCTTCGAAAACAGGACCCACCACGGTTTGCAGTTTATTCGCCAACGAAGACAAGTACTTGTCTACGACCTCTTGCGACGACCCCTCCGATACACTGTGCACAACCGCCTTATCCATGATTTTGGGAATCTCTGTTTCCATGACTTTGCCCAACATCGGCGATATTTCTCGGGGAAATCTGTCGTTCACATTCTGTACATCCTGGTCGAGTTTTAAGACTTTTTGGGACAACAGGTCCCACTCTTCTTCGCTGAATCCATTATCGCTGTAATCTTCTTGCGATGCTTTGGCTTTCTTACTTGCTAGCTCTTGGTCTGAATCTTCTGACATTTCCGACTGGCTGGTTTACTGTGACAAGTCTTGTTCCGATGTATTAACTTTGATCGACAGCAACTACCAACGCAAAACAAAAAAAAAAAAAAAAAAAAAAAAAAAAAAAAAAAAAAAAAAAAAAAAAAAAAAAAAAACTGCTTGCTTGAAATTCGATTTCCTTGACTCTTTAACACTACATGACCAAGTACACGTGTAACTCGCAAACGACTAGTGCTTACACATGACGAAGTATATGTGCAAGTTGGAAACTACGTCCTATATCTGCAAGTTGGAAACGACGACTGCTTACACATATACTTCCTCATGTAGTTTCCAGAGTCTAGGAAATCCTACTTCACAGAGTTTGCTCGCCTCACACTCTCACCATCCCGCTTTTTTCAAACTTTATTCAAAAAGAAAAGTCAACGAAAAAGCAATCCTTTTGCCCTTGCTATTCACAGTTCAGTAATTTTCTTATCAGGCTGCTCAATTTCTGAACAATTCTTTAGTGTCCGGCTACTCAATTCCTGCACAATTGGATACGAAAAAGGAAATTTGACGGTAACGTCAAAAAGCGATTACGAACTAACTAACGAACGAACTAACGAACGAACACACGAAAAAAAAATTCAACGCAAAAGCGGAAAAAAATGCCTAAAAAAAAATTTAGCTCCTCAGGTATATGCCCTGAGGGCCGAATATTAATATTGCTAAGTTGAAGTAGTATTTCCGCTGTGGACAAAGTCCCCGGGAAACCACAATGGAAGGTATAATCCGAGGCTTTAATATTACTAGAACTTGTGACTTGAATAATTTGTGACAATAGTACGCGCCGAACTTGTGACGGGCAAAAGGGCCCACTTACTAGACTTAAACACAGTCAGCAGTATCATGAGTCGACTGTTCACTCAGCTGTAGTCAGTCAGGAATCTCTTTTTTATCCAGTTTTTGAGGTTTGTGGTTGACGGTCAGCCTGTTAGTTTTTCAGGTGACATTAAATTTCTTATTTTCAACGTTCTTGAGCTTCGCAAGGGTTGACGTGTAAGACCTTTTCAATAAGAGATACTTGGCGGCCAGTAGGCCCGGAAAAGTGGGAAGGGTAAGAGGAAGATGAATTGGTACCAAGAGATGTAGTACCGGTACAACAAGAGAAAAACCGTCTTTATGAAGTGGTCAACTAAAAAAAAAAACTTGAAAAAAAAAAAAAAAAGCAGTACACGCTGAGAATTCAAAATTAAATTTCAATCAGTAACTCCCTGAATTGAACAATAAAGTCATGTTTAATTTAAACGCCGGTAGGTCAACATGAAGTTGAATCGGTGCAAACTTGAAAAGTGATACTAGTACGGTAATACTTACATTCAATAAGTTATTACGGTGACAGAAGTAATTCAGAGAGAAAGAGAGAGAGAGAGAGAGAGAGAGAGAGAGAGAGAGAGAGAGAGAGAGAGAGAGAGAGAGAGAGAGAGAGAGAAAGTCGCAGGCATACATCATATGACATACTCAAAACACGCACGCATGTATCTATGCAACATGATCAGTGTACTTATGTATGTATCAGTATGCATGCATATGCGTATGCTTGTACCTAAGTATGCCTGTGTGCATAATCTAAAAATGCATGTGTGCTTGTGTTCGTGCGCAGCATATTTCTGCACGACTGTCTGTTTTGTTGTCTATGAAAGTGTTTACTTTGTGTGGGGTGTAGGTGTCAAATCTCTGACATATCACTGTGCTGAGCAAGACTCTGAGCAAGACTCAAGTTGCGGTTTGAACTCTTGAAAGGAAAAATCACCATCACGGGACACATCAGTGTAACAATGTGAGTAGCATGCTTGTGCCTGCGATACTGGTGGGCTGACTGAGTGCAAATCATGTTGCGATGAAGGGCGAGCCAATGTCCCATCACTCTAGTCCAGAGGTTCTAGCTCGGTCAAACTCTCAGCCGGTAGAACCAGGCGGTGCGGCTGGGATGGGAACAAGAGCAGCAGCATGAAAGCAATCCTAACAACAGCACGTTCAGATTTGGCTGGCACTTGTCTTTCTCAGTTATTGCTAACGCTTTGTATTCTTGCTGAAATCTCTCAATCTCCACTTCGGTTTCATGCTCGATCTGCTGTTGAGCCTCACCCTAGCATGGCGCCGAAGAACCAAGGCACAGGGCCTAGTCCATGGTCCACCCCCCACAGCCCGTACGCCATGCAGCCAAACGACACCCAGCCCAGAGCCACCAACCTACACCTGTGCGCACGCACAGCATACATAACATACATACATACATTACATACATACTTAATGACATAAACGACCTACATACATAACATACATGATGGATCGCACTACATTGGTAAGCGCACACGTGTCAACAGAAAAAGTGTTTGCGAGACAACTTTTGCCATATTTCTTTCTGTCAAAGTCGAAGACAAGCTCTTTGAACGGGTCGTGGGAGCAAGGAAGCTATGAGCAGTAGTGACACTTTGTTCATGCAATCTTTTGCATGCCTACATACTTGCTTCAGCTTTCTTGGCCTGATGTATGTATGTATGTATGCATGCATGCATGCATGTATGTATGTATGTGTGTATGTATGTATGTACGTATGTATGTATGTATGTATGTATGTATGTATGTGTATGTATGTGTATGTATGTGTATGTATGTCCATGTATGTGTATGCATGTATGTGTGCATATATGTATGCATGTATGTATTTATGTATGTGTGTATGTATGTATGTATGTATGTATGTAGTATGTAGTATGTATGTATGTATGTGTGTATGTATGTATGTATGTAGGTATGTAGGTATGTAGGTATGTATGTATGTATGTATCTATGTATGTATGTATGTATGTATGTACGTACGTACGTACGTACATCTATCTATAATAGA
>WBZZ01000897.1:162500-197500 GCA_019918135.1 Paulinella micropora | reverse complement strand
GAGCCCCGACGAGCCTTCAGCGGCAAAACAGTCACAAGAGGCCATCGACAGTGACGCGGTTGTAGCAAAGGAGCTTCATGAAAAGTCTTCACAAGAGACGCTTGACATGGAGATCGCGACCTCGATGTCAGAGATGAATAAGGAGTCTGCGCAAGCCTCGGATGACATTCCCATGGATAACGACACCAGTGTGTTGACAGCTGCATAAGAACTCCTGCATCGTGTTATTGTAACATCTGCGTGAGACTAAGTAGCCAGGGTATTAATAAGCTTAAAAGACTTATGGCACTTGTATTGATACTTCTGTACCTGTAAGTTAATCATCAAGTTATTCAAAACTTGGATTATATTACTGGGTACATTCAAGTGTCAAACTCAGCCATCGAATCTGAATCAAGGTTCAGATTTCAGATCAGCGGCCAGATTTCAGATTAGTTACCAGAATTCAAATTAATTCAATTTAGCGGCAACATTTTGCAAAAATCATGCAGATTTTGCGGACGGATATAGCAATTAAATTGAACTAATTTGAATTCTGATCACTAATCTGAAATCTGGCCGCTAATCTGAAATCTGACTCTTCATTCAAATTCGATCACTGAGTTTGACACTTGAATGTAGCCAGAATAACACCGATAACACCGGGTCGCAGTCTTCCGTGAACTTAATATTAATAATTTTTTACGCAAACACTTTTAATAATACAATACTTGCCACGGTAGGAATAAGTGGGATTCTGAGGACGTAAAATTGAAGTGGTATCAAGAGATACAAAAGTGCAAAAATGAAGCAGTGTTTTCTCGGTTATAATCAAAATATTGCTGTTGACATTCAAGACAACAAAAAAAATTGATTTTTCTGTTTTGGTTGGAATTTCAGTTTTGGTTGGAATTTTGATTTTGGGTGAAAATTTGAATTTTTCAAATTAACTGCTATATTCGTCCGCAAAATATCGTAAATTTTCGCGAAATGTTACCGTTAAATTTGAAAATTTGAATTTTTGTCACAAAAATGAAAATCTGACACAAAAATGAAAAACTAATTTTTGTTGTCTTGAATGTCAACAGCAATATATTATTCAATGCAAGCCGGGGTGTTTATCCATCCAATTCCAAACCACTCTCACCGAAAATAACCTAATCTTCCTCCTCTACAAAAGAGAGGGAACCAGTATGTATGGCGGAAAATATAGCAGACTGTCCGAGCAGTGGACAATTAATTAGACCCTTCCTCAGTTATGTCCGTATTGCTAATTTATACTGTAGCAGTAATCGTTACGGTTAGTTACTAAGTATTATTAGTTATTAATACACTGTCAGTCAATTAGAGTACCTTTTCCGAGGCTGGTACTGGTGCCACCAGCTTTTTACCATTACCTTTATCACCCATATCTGGCAGTTTCGTGTGTCATTTTCCAAAGGTACATATTGAAGTTGACTGTGTGTGACGTCGCCAGTTGGACGTGCGGGAATTGTTTCACTATTGTTAAATTTCTGTTTCGTGAAAGTCGCAGTTGAAGCCGGTAGGAGGGGGACGCCCCGAGTGCCGGTTGTCTTCGAGAAGCAGTTGCGAGGGTTTTCCCATTGGGTTATGAGCCTTGGAGCGTCACTGCGTTAACGGATCGCAGCAGAAGACCTTCGGACGGTGCAAGGGGTGTGGGGTCTACCTGAAGTGACCCCTTTCAGGAACGCGCCGCCGCATTTTGAATTGCCTGTGCCCACAGCTGATCACTGTGGACACTTCTCACGCTATACTCTGCTTGTGTGCAGCGGAAGGGCAAGAGGGACAAGACAGACAGACAGAGGGTTGCTCCGAATCGTTCAGGTGGAGCGAGAGGGGTTCAGTGTGCCTCTGAAAGGTCATTGTTCTTGTCTAGTGGGGTGTGCTGAACGTGTTTGTTTCCTTTGTTTAGAAGGACACACTTGCATACTGTTTCTTGTGCTCTCTGTTTCCGGCCCTTTGGCTGAAGAGTGTGCTGAACGTGTTTGTTTCCTTGCCGAGAACGACACACGGGCATACTATTATATTTGTTGTGCTCTCTCCCTTGCCGACCCTTTGGCGGAAGGGAGTGTTGAACGTGTGTGTGGAGAGCCGTGAGCGAGTAGCACAAAGTGTAAGGAGACTGTTTAGGTGGTTGTACATAAACAACTTCAAACCTCTGTAGGTTGAAGAACTGACTTTGCAGATAGGGCTGCTAGTAGGTGGAAGGCTATCGTAGGTGGTAGCTGAGGTAGCCTCTGTGTAGTCTGAGCAATAGAGTCAGTGGTAGCACACGTAGGTAAAGAGAGAGAGCGTAAAGGGTGGTGTGGACAAGCAAACACTATTCTGTGTAGTGTGTGTGTGAGTCTGCTCGTGGCCTCTGTAGTGTCCTCTCTGTGTGGGCGTGTGTGTGGTAGCTTGCCTGTGTCTGTGCCATCAGAACAGCGTGAGCATAGTGTGACTCTATCTCTACTTAGCAAGTAGAGAGCATAGCTGTGTGCTGTGTGTGGGAGTGTGTAAGGTGAGTGTGTGTCTGTTCGAGACCGACGGTAGTTAGAAATGACTACTAACAAGACAGACAAGAAGATCACATTCACAGGCAAAGAAGCATGGATCCTACTGCATAGACAGGTAGTTCAAAGCTGTAATGCTAAGGCGCCTAAGGAAGTACTACAGGGTGCCGCCGCCCACAAGCAATATGTCCACCGTGAAAACGTACTAGGAATACAGCTTAAGGGCAGGGAGGTGCCTTCCTTCATTCTAGCTTGGGAAGAGGTAGCTGAGTGGAGCGATTGGGCCGACTTAGACGAGGAAGTAGTGAAGGAATACTTTGAGGACGAAACCAAGGGTCCTACTCGCCTGTGGCCTATGCCAAACCCCAAACCGGCTGCTTCAAACCTAGATGAGGCGTTAGGGGTAGGGGGAGGGCAGAAAACACCAATCAAGCTTTACAAACCGGTATTTAGCAGTCCGAAGGAGAAACAAGCCACTGAGACTGAAGAAGAGAGAGAAAAGGAGGAGGTAGATGAAGACCGGAACACTCCTGACCTCTACTCTAGTGGGTATGCTAGCACTGACAAACCTAGGCTGTCAACTGGCAAGGGCTCAGACTTAGAGGGCGACAGCAAGAGTGGGGCCTCCCGAGGACAGACGGCCCCCTCTAAGGTCAAAACCCCACTAGGGGGTGCTGATCGTGCTGGAGCACTGACACGACAGGTGATGGCCTATGACGCTAGTATACTTGCTGAGATGTGCAAACAAACGAGAGGGTGTTCAACATCATTTATGATATGCTCGGTGGTGAGGCTAAGAGCCTACTGCGTGACTTGGCTGATCCGGAACGGCTGACCTTTGGTCTGAAAACCCAAAAGAACTGTGGGACAGGTTGCTAACCCGGTACAAGAAAGCCGACCCCGCTGACGTTCAGGATAAGGTGAAGGAGCTGAATGATTTTCTCTTTACTAGTAAGCAGCAGTACGTTGGTCATTCTGTTGACTTGAATGCTAGGCGAGACTGGTTGGCCGACTATGGTCAAGCCCCAACCGACGACCGGCTGCAACAGATAGTGAAGGACGCGTTAGTGGGTCCAAAGCAGTCTGACTCTAGGGTGAAGAAAGCCTGGCAGGTATGGGTAGAAATGGCCGAACTGAACCGAAGGCAATTAAGTGGGACTTCGCCGAATGGTGGAAGTTCATACAGGATCGTGCCCTTGAATTAGACAAGAAGTTTGACCGGGCCAAAGTGACTAGTTCCACTGAGAAAGGCTTGGCAGTTCGAAAGGCAGGGAAAGGAAAGCCCAAAGACGAATGCTGGCTCTTCAGCAAAGAGGGCAAATGCACTCGCGGTGCCTCGTGCCGCTACCTCCATGTTGGAGGCAAGGTGAGAGGAGTGTGCTTCCTTTGGGACAAGCAGGGGGAGTGTAGGTGGGCGGACAAATGTAGGTTTGAGCACGACCCAGCCAAAGCAAAGAAGACCCCTCCCAAGCCGGCAGACACCACCAAGGGTGATAAAAGCAATAAGAGCGAAAAGAGCAAGGGGCCCAAGTGATTCAATTGTTTCGAAAAGGGGCACATCGCTGGTAAATGCAGCAAGAAGTGCCGGTTGTGCGGGGGCAAGCACAAGTTGAGCAAGTGCCCTGACAAAGGCCGCAAAGAGAAGGGCGAGGCAGCAAAGGGCTCTGATGGGGGTAGTGATAGTGATGACTCCGAATATGAGGAGCCGGGCGTAGCCTTAGCCCAGATGGTGAAGTTGCTAACCGGCAGGTCGGAAGACAAAGCCCTCATTGCTAAACCCGGGGGTGCGAACCTTCCCGAACCGATCATACCACCGGAGGACGAGAATAGCCTTGAAATCTTGCTTGAGGACGACGCCGACATAGATAAGATGAACGAGGGTCGGTGCCACGGAGTAGCGGAGGGAAAGCGCCGGTGCGTAGCCAGCTTGAAAAACCTTGAGTCTCATTTCAACAGAATGAGGATTAAGGCAGCTACCCTCATAGATAGCAACTATTGCGTTGAGCATCAATACCAGCGAGCCAAGCAAGAGAGGGACAATGCCTTACGCCTTTGGGCAGCCGACATGGCGCAAAGGGATCATCTACCGCTCATGTGCGAGATGGGAGAGAGAGGGTTGGAAGCCCAGATCAAGAGTGGGAGTCATCCCCTGATGGTTGAGGCTATAGTACGTCACGAAGCAGCAAGGCGTGGCAGTATTCCGTGGAACCGGTCTCTCTTGCCCATTATCCACTATGCTAAGCCCCGTGTCCCCGGAGAGTTTACCGAGTGGATTATTAACCGTCAACCTGTAACGTGGGAGGCGTCGGAGTCAGGTGTACCCTCATGGCGGAAGGTGTACCGCCAACATGAACCCCTTGCAGGTACCCAAGCGAAGCACACGTACTTCCGGGGTGGGGTATTCCCCTCTCGTGGGGGAGTTGTGCCCCCACCAGTAGCGCCGGTGCCGGTACGCGCACGAGAGTCAAAGGGTAATACATCCCGTCCGGTAGTACCCGACCCCCGTGGAGAGAGTAAGGGTAGACCTAGAGGGGTGAGCGGGCCGTCAGCGGTACCTACCCCAAAGGTCGAGATTGGTTCAAAGGCTAAGCCGGCTGAGGCTGGTAGTGGCATCATGAGCCAAAACCTGAAATCTTTATTCAAAGCTAAGAGGCCGAGAAGGTACAAGGGGTGAAGGTGAGGCCCGGTCCGGAGGACTACCAAACCGATGGCTTGGCGGACGTGGAAGATGAGCCTCCGGAGTTGCAGTCCGATGCAGACCCTTCCTCTGAATCCGACCGTGAAGAGGAGCGTGAAGGTGAAGAGTCCCCGGCTAGAGACAGGGACGGGGTTCAAGCTCCGGAAAGGGTACCGTCCCCCATAGGTCCTGACCCTAGTGCTGAGGCTGACCCCGGTGGTGGTGATGAGACTGCCGGGACCGATAGCAATCCTGTGACTACGCCCTCCACTAGCCCAAGCAATAGGCGTAGGTCAGTAGGTGCTCGTGCGTTTGGCTTCCTTGAGACGGTCCGAGCCTCCGTCAGTGGGATGCCCTGGTTTGCGTCCCATGCTAAGACGGTACCCCCCGATGAACGAAAGATGACTTCACTGTTGCCCCCTACTACTAGTACCGGTCAGTCTACGGCCCCCTCAACCTTAGCTGAGCCCGGTAGTCCTACCTGACTAGGTACCGGAGAGCGAGAGAGTCGACTCCGAGCCGTGGCCGAGCAACAAGAGGAGATGCGCAGGTTGCACCGTCCGCTATTGTGTTGTTCTGACTCCGCAGTGTGACTTATTGGTTTATAATATCAACAGACCTTTCAGTTGTTTCTGGTGTGGCAGGGCGGAAGGCCTGCTGAGCTATCAGGGCTCAACACTTTGGAGGAAATGCTGATATGCCAGGTTCTGCCTGTTGCTTCAATATTTACTGTGGGGAACGGCCACGATTATTATCGTGGACACCAACTCAGCATGGGCCAGGATCTCGAAAATGCAATTTCTCTCTGCGATCGGGAACCGCTTTACATAGCCACATACCGCCCACGCTTTTTGGGATCTGCGTAGCACCGCAGAAGATCTACCGCTGCGAGTTCCAAATTTATGTCAGAATTGATCAATGCCACTGCAAGGTAATAGCGGATATATGCACCATATCTCGCATTGCTGCGAACCCCACCCGGAAAATCTCTTTTGAGATCTTCCTTTGCAACTGCATATGTCCCTCCTGCATAACGTTTGTTGGATGCTTCACCACATATCATGCACACCTCTCGGACGACTGCCCCCCTGTACTTAGTAACATCATGACGAAGAGCAGAGAAATCAGGACGTTCATTTGTTGGTATCTTGTCTTTATCAACTCGTCGAGAAAACCCTAACTCTCTCCAGTACTTTTCCAAAAATGAAATGACATCCGTACGCTACTCTTCAGCGAGCTTGTACTTTTTGTACAAATTAACTTGTTTGGTTCACCCGGATTCACATGGAGCTGGAGCTGGTGTTCATGAAACTGAAAACATTTCTTCCTGGTGTTTGGCATGACAGCGCTTTGTTGCACGTCAGAGAGCGCCTGTCCAAATGTGCTCCTCAGACATGCAACCTCACTCCAGCGTTTGAAGAGGGTCATTTCAGGGTCTTTCTGGCTGTGTACTTGGCCTTTCAGGAACTTCTGCTGCCTTTATAGCCAATACGCAGAAGTGTCTGGTAGAGGGCCCCAATTCTTCATGTGACGCATAACTCCACACACAAGTTTATGCAGCCAAAAGGTATGCTCCGTCCTGGGCAGGACTCGTGCAATCTTCACTACCTACAAGGATATGTTCACCTTCATACATTACGTCAATTCAATGTAAATCTTGCATACCATAATCATTATTAGTTGTCGAAATGTAGTGACTAGACAATATACTTTATGATGACGATCACTATAGTGATCATCACTAAGATGCTAGTGCCCATTACTACATGTCTAGTGCCCATCACTAAAAGGCTAGTGCCCATCACTAAAACGGTAGTGATTATCACTACGGTTTACCTTTTTGTGTGTGTGTGTGTGCAAAAGTACCTGTTCGGTGATCCACGTGCCTAGGTTGTTCAATGCCACTGGGTCGCTAGGTATTTTCCGCAGTTTGGTTATAATTAACTCAATCAGGGAGAGTGTTAGACTATGGTTTACATAGCTAGTCTAATAAGTATTCAACCACAGTTACTAGTTAGTCCCAATGCCATTTTACTGCTTCGGATCGAAGTGTTTAATATAAATATATTGGACCCATAACGTGGGGCCAAAGCACAGCATTGTCAGCCGACCAGCTTACCCTGGCCGCCTGTTTCTCTCAGAACCGACTCAATAAAGGATTCCCTATGTAGTAGTGGAGTGCCTTGAGCTAGCAAGTCGATCCAGCCAACCTCTGCCGGTCTGAAGATGACGAGCTAGACTATGAACCGCTTGTCTCTGAAGGTAATTCTGCTATTAGGTTCCATAATCATTCACCACCTCCATGTTATGTTCTTCCATAGTGCAGGCAATTATATGATCGGGTCAAATGACACGATTTGTTACGTCCGTAACCTGCACAAATGCCAGTGCCAAAACATACATACAAATAACAACACATAAGTGCAATTTCCCTTATTTTGCCATTAATTCCCAGTCAGGGAAAAACTGCTAAATTTCACGGAATTTCCGTACAAATTTTCCTTATCCTTGGCAAACGGTTACTACATTTGCTATAAAAGGTTCGGGTCAACGCTATTAACGTGGGAGGTTAATAAATAAGGATGCCACAGCTTTATGTAACTTACATCCAAACAACCTTTACCACTCCGGTAAACAGTTAAGTGTAAAATACATATGATTTAAGGCCCTATGGGGTCCAAGCTTCCCAGCTTCGGAATCCCCCATCATGTGACAGTGGCACCGTGACTCTATCCTAATACAATATTATTATAAAACCGGAAGTAATCTTCAAAACCGGAAATGTAATAAGAATTCATCTTAAAATACAATGACATTTTTAATAACAAGGAATCACTTCCACTTGTGAATTCCCGTAGTAAAAACTAAAAGCGAAAGAACGATGTTGTATATCGTGTGTGTTACAGATATCATCGTGATCTTTACAACAAAAAAAGATGATAATATTAATAAAAAAATATTAAAAACTCTATGAGTTACTGTGAATTGCCTCCGTTTCAAGTGGACTCCACTCAAACGACCTAAAAAACATATGCCATCTTCAAGTTGATCCTTGTTTATATTGCTGTTGACATTCAAGACAACAACAAAAATTAGTTTTTCATTTTTGTGTCAGATTTTCATTTTTGTGACAGTTTTTCATTTTTGTGACAAAAATTCAAATTTTCAAATTTAACTGTAACATTTCGCGAAAATTTACGATATTTTGCGGACGAATATAGCAGTTAATTTGAAAAATTCAAATTTTCACCCAAAATCAAAATTCCAACCAAAACTGAAATTCCAACCAAAACAGAAAAATCAATTTTTTTTGTTGTCTTGAATGTCAACAGCAATATAAGGGTTGAGAATTGGGTTACTAGCGGTGTTTCTCGAAATGTTTGTATTAAAGACTAGGCATTAATAAATATATTCTTTTAGACTAGTACCTGCAAAATTAAGAAATAGTCAGACGGAGGCTCAGGTTAGGTATTATTAATGCGGATTGAATATTAATATCATTAATGATAATTACTTATATATAAAGGAGTGGCAGGGTAGGTATTATTAATGCGGGTTGAATATTAATATCATTAATGATAATTACTTATATATAAACGAGTGGCAAGTATTCTTTTAAAACAGCGTTTGCCGCGGCGTAAAAAAAAAATAATAATAAAATAAAATTAAAAAAAAAAAAAATTAAAAAAATTTCAAGTTTTGCAAAATCGACTTTCCCTAGTGTGCGGCACAAGTTACCGTAACGGTCACGGGTCACGGTCAACTGTGACATGGTCCGAGCCAACTCAATGTCACAGTGACTGTCACTTAGTACAGTACTTCTTCAAGTTTCCAAACATATAATTGTAATCATATGATCTCTGATTTTAGTAGGATTGTTGTCATGTACTTTTCATGCTGCAACCCGAATTTGAACCATCATAATAAAATTATGTCGTTTCGCCCCTTGAACTTCGCCAACAACGAAAATGGCTGTACATTCAGTCAGCTGGCTTTGTTCTTACACTTTGAATCCCGAGGCGGCGCCGACCTCGTAGAGGCGATTGAGCTCCTGCTCGAGGTGCTCGGATCCCTGTCGGCGCATGGCTTGATAACGTTGAAACAGCGCCAGGGCTGTGCGTGCATCTTCGATAGAATCGTGCGTGCCACGCTACACAACAGAAACAAGTCACCTATTTCAAAGCTGTAGCGGAGCCAATTGAGGGAGGGAGGCGACTGGAGACAAAGTATTACTGCGGACGGTTCAAGTTCTAAATTCAGCAAAGTTTGGTCTGATTTTCCTGAATAGAGATTTGAGTCATGACAATTCTAAGGATGTCATTTGAAGCCTTTGCTATGGCCTTTCAAAGGACGCCTTCAGAATCATCGTAGCTCTAGTCCAAAGTTGGCTAATTTTAGAACTTGAACGTCGCCAGTCATATATGTTCAAACTGGTCTGACCTGCACCTCCAGACCTAGCACGTGCGCTGCTAGGTACTTGAGGCCTAAGCCCAGCACGCGTGAGGGACAGAAAGGTTACATAGCACAGCAGGAGCAGAGCAAGATGGTTGACCGTGTTCCATAAAAAGAGAGAACAGTCATGAGAACAAGCACAAACTCATGAGGCGGTCGTGAGAAGCACCACAACAAGCGAGAATACAGAATGAAACAAAAGACGCAAGAGAGAAGAGAACGCAAGAGTAAGCCAAGGGCAAGAAGGATGACATACCCAGTTTTCTGCGCTTGGCAGGCAGGTAGAACAGGAGCACGGTGTCCACAATCTGGTCAGCCGGCACCACCTTTGCAGCCACAAGTATCATAATATGTGAAACACCTACTCCTTACCACACACACACACACACACACACACACACACACACACACACACACACAGCGACAGCACAAACAGTGTCAGGGCTGCATGTCAAGCTGTCTTTTAGATGTCAGTTAGAAAATGCCAGCGGTAGAATTCGCGGCCGCTGGTTAGCCGAGGCAAGCGCAAGAAGCACAGACCATGTTGATCATTTGGAAGTCCTTCTTGAGCCCATGGCCGACGAAGACGGCGCCTTGATCTGCCTGTCACAGAGCCAGCAGCAGACGCATGCCATCAAATACAGCAAGCCCTGCGGTGGCTGGACCAGTGCTTGAAGCCGCACAAAAGCTTGTTTGAGCGTGACGAGAGGGTAGGGCGACACTGCAGGGTCCAGGTCGCCCGGGCGCAGGCCAGAGAACTCGGTTAGGTGATCCACCACAGGCTCCGTACTGCACCAAAGAGCAGCAAAGATGACATGTATTTTCGATTAAACTGAAAGCAGGCCCGTGTATATAGCAACATATGCCGTGCCGACAAGAGGAAATCAGCAGCTTTGTTCTTTCTGCTGGCTACGAATGTTGTTTATTTCGTGCTGTCTGGCTGTGAGGCTATGGTCGAAGCTTACGGAACAATGTACTGGTCCAAGAAAGGCACCCCCATTTGAGGTCCTTGCCCACGAACCTACGCAAAAGTGAACCATCTTATTGACTGGTTGAGGAAGTATAAGCATATTGGAAGAAGGAAGAAGGGGGGGGGGGGGGGAAGGGAGGGAAGGAAGGCAGCAAAAGTGCGGGTTTTGATAGGCAAATCTGTCCTGCTACAGTGAGGGAGACCAGTGAGACACGCGCTAACTGCATGCGCTGCGGCGTCACCATGCTTACCTTGCCGTCCACCTGCAGAGCAATCAACACAGCACACAACAAGACTTGAGTTGCCCCGCCAAATCCAAATCTATGCTGCTTGCTCATCAAGCGCCATACATTACAAGCGTATATAGGTACGATACAACATATGTATTACACAATGTCATGTATGTAAGTATGTATGTATGTATGTATGTATGTAAGTATGTATGTATGTATCTATGTATGTATCTATGTATGTATCTATGTATCTATGTATGTATGTATGTATGTATGTATGTATGCATGCACACATATATATATATAATATATATATATATATGTGTGTGTGTGTGTATGTAAAAATACATATATGCATATATAATAAAAATACATGTGCGAAAGACTGCAAACATACATAAATACACGCTGCAACCTTCTCATCCTTCTCTTCCAGCTGCACCACCACGAACTCGCAGTCGATGGCCACGAGCGAGCCGCGTCCGACCCGGTCGCCGCTGCGCGAGGGCGACAGCAGCCGGTACGCGCTAGGCGCTTGCTTGTCCTTGCCTGCACGGCCGTTGGGTGCACGGCTTGATGTGGCGCGCTCTGTAGGAGTGTAGAGAACGGCAGGGGGAATCGCCCGCCAGCCGTGCCCCTTGCTGGTCGGGGATAAGGGCACAGCGGGACCAGGCAGTGGCGGGGTGACGAAGATGCGCGTGTACTTGAGAATGCAAGGCTGCTTCCAGTGATAGCTACGAGCAGAGAAACGGATACAGATTAGGCAGTGCAGAGCATGCCTATGCGAAATGTGGCTGAGGGAGGGTTGGGATGCAGTGCAGAGCGCACGGTGAGGTGCATGAGAATAAGTGGAGGCAATATGCAGGTAAGTATCTACCTATCTACCTATCTACCTATCTATCTATCTATCTATCTATCTATCTATCTATCTATCTATCTATCTATCTATCTATCTATCTATCTATCTATCTATCTATCTATCTATCTATCTGTCTATCTATCTATCTATCTATCAACCTACCTACCTACCTACCTACCTACCTACCTATCTATATATCTATCTATCTATCTATCTATCTATCTATCTATCTATCTATCTATCTATCTATCTATCTATCTATCTGTCTATCTGTCTGTCTGTCTGCCTCTGCCTGTCTGTCTGCCTGTCTGTCTGTCTGTCTATCTATCTAACTCTATCTATCTCTATCTATCTCTATCTATCTCTATCTATCTCTATCTGTCTCTATCTGTCTCTATCTCTATCTCTATCTCTATCTCTATCTCTATCTCTATATCTATATCTATATCTATATCTATATCTATATCTATATCTATATCTCTATCTATCTATCTATCTATCTATCTATCTATCTATCTATCTATCTATCTATCTATCTATCTATCTATCTGCATAGCCCGGGCTAGGTCCCTGCGGGGGTTTAGGCCTCATACAATGTCATCATTGTAGCTTGCGCAAGCTTACGGTGCTCAAAACACTTGGACTAACGGCTTGAACGGCTTCCTTTTCTTTCTCTTCTTCCTTGTCCTCCTCAAGACCCCACTCTCCATTTTGCCTTTTTCTTCAAACCCCTTGGAGAAGATTTTGCTCATGTCCATCCTTACGAAGATCCTTCGAGCCTCCTCGACAAGAAGAGTCCAAAAGTGCACGTCCATCCGGACTATAAGTCACAACCCGGCATTGTCAACCCGGATTCCACCCACAGTGTTGACGCCGAGACATACTCTCATTTCGTCCAAGAAGTGCCCCGAAAGAACCAATCGAAAGAAGAAAGCACCTGATTTTGCCATCAACACCAAGCGTATGGAAAGACATTGAAGAAGAACTCCAATCCGCCCTCCCTCTCATCCTCCCCTTATCTCTCATCCTGCATTCCGTCATAGCCGTCCAGTGTTGCATAGCCCGGGCTAGGTCCCTTCGGGGGTTTAGGCCTTTACACAATGTCATCATTGTAGCTTGCGCAAGCTTACGGTGCTCAAAACACTTGGACTAACGGCTTCCTTTTCTTTCTCTTCTTCCTTATCCTCCCACTCTCCATTCCTAGATTGCCTTTTCCTTCAACGTCCTTCCTCCTCTTCTTTTTCCAGAACACAGTCTACCCGTGATTCCCATCCCGGACACATGCACAGTACACAAATTATTGTTTGATGTGAAACTGCGTTCCTTTGCAAGGACTACATTCCTTTGCGACATCTCTATCTATCTATCTATCACTCCCAGCCCGCTACCCAGTCGCCGATTGGCGGCAGGGTGGAATGGATGCCTATGTCTTCGGATGTGCAGAGCTGATAGACTAAACATATCTATCTATCTATCTACACACACACACACACATACACACACATTATATATATATATATATATATCCATCTACGTACCTACCAACACACACACACCTCACCTCACCTTACCTTACCTTACCTTATCTTACCTAACCTTAACCTTAACCTTAACCCTTAACCCTTAACCCTTTCCCATTCCCCTTCCCTTCCCCTTCCCTTCCCTTCCCTTCCCCCCCCCTCCCCTCCCTTCCCTTCCCTTCCCTTCCATTCCCTTACCTTACCTTACATTAGATTACATTAGATTAGATTAGATTAGATTAGATTACATTACTTTACATTACATTACATTACTTTACATTACTTTACATTACTTTACATTACTTTACATTACTTTACATTACTTTACATTACTTTACATTGCTTGACATTACTTGACATTACTTGACATTACTTGACATTACTTGACATTACTTGACATTACTTGACATTACTTGACATGACATGACATGACATTACATTACATTACAGTACAGTACAGTACATTACATTACATTACATTACATTATATTACATAGGTAGTAGATAGGTAGATAGGTAGGTAGATAGATAGGTAGATAGGTAGATAGGTAGATAGGGACTTCCCAGACATGAGGAAGCAGGGGAGCAGTAAGACGTAGGGTGCAGGCGCAAACGAGCAGCATGTTGATGTTACTGGAAGCTGGCAGCCTCGACGCCGGTGGAGTTGCAGATTACGAAGTCGTTGACCAGGTACCATCGCCGCAGCTCCTGGAACAGCTCCGTGCCCCAGCTCACCTCTTCTTCGCGGCTGGGCTGCGGGAGAGGGCACGGCAGGGGCAGGCTCTGCATGCTGGCCGTGTGCAGCACCAGGTGCTCGCCCTGCACTGAACCACCCAGCGCCGCGTTCTAACAGACAGCACAATAGCAGCCAGCTGGACAAGCCCGTAGCAAACATGCAGAAGTATGTACTGCAAATAAATTGGACGAAATCAGTGCAAGGGATGTAAAATTGAGCCGTCACGACACCCAAAAGCAGCAAAGTGGTGATGCGAGGGGGCAAACAAGCAGGCACACACTGACATCTTCATTTTGGTCGGCCACGTGTGCCACAATCCCGGTCAGTGCGTAGAGCGCGGTCTGTCCCTGAGGCACGCGCCAGGTCTGGTGCCAGTTGGGGTGGCCCGGCAACGGCCCTACAAATATATCATTATTATTATTATCCCTGAAAGGTGTTGGGAGTAGGGGGTGGGGGGTTTGGGGGGAGGGGGAAAATGAAAACTGTGTACCTACCCCCCCCCGGTCCACCCCCCAGCATTCCCGCACCCTATCGGAATAAATCATGGTTTGTGGGAAGGAGGAAGAGTTGGGAGCTCATATTTGCAGGGTGGCTAGCCCCAGACTCGATCTTGATGCTGATATGATTTTTTTGGAATTCACGCAAATATTTGCGTTAGGGGAGTGTCCTGAATGCAAAAATTCCTTGTTTTTTTTTCACACCCCTGTCGGAATAAGTAATGGTGTGTGTGAAGCAGGAGGAGTTGGGAGCTCACATTGACAGGGTGGCTAGCCCCAGACTCGATGTTGATGCTGATATTATTTCTTTGGAATTCACGCAAACATTTGCGTTAGGGAGTGTCCTGAATGCCAAAATTCCTTGGTTTTTTGGGAGTACTTGCCGGTACCTCCGGCAATCGAACGTACCCTATCGACGGTGAAGGGGAGCGTCCGGGGCCCTCACCCCGGGAACCCAAGCCCTGCGATTGTAGGTGCCTTTTTTGGTCGCAGGTGGCACCCAAACCAGAAAATTGAGGTCTTTTGCCACCAGGCGCAGTTTGCGCACACCAGAAGGATTTAGCGGCTGATCTTTGGTGTATCTGACACTTCTTGATGAGCTATCTTCGAAAATATAAAAATTGTGGTGACGGGTGGCGTAAAACCAGAAAATTCAGGTTTTGGCGCCACCAGGCGCCGTTCGCGCACACCAGAGGGAGTTTGAGGCTGATGTTTGGTGTACCCGATACCTCTCGATGAGCTCTTTTCGGAGATCCAAAAATTTGGTGCCGGGTGGCACAAAAACTAGAGATTTCAGGTTTTTGTGCCACCAGAGCTTACACTTGCGTTCTGCTGGTACCCCCGGCAATTGAACGTACCCTGTCGACGGGGAAGGGGGGGTCCGGGGGGCCGTCCCCCCGGGAACCCCAGCCCGAGGGGGGGAAGGGGGGGGGGGGGGGCGGGGGGTGCGCGAAGCGCACCACAAACCATCCTTTCAGGTGTTGGCGCAGTCCCTAGTTATTATTATTATGATTATTATTATGATTATTAGGGAGTAAATAGGCCATCGGTCCCTTTCCATGGGCTGATTGGTATAAAGCTCCTAGAGTAATGTTCTATGCCGTCACTTCCTTTATTCCACCGATTGGTGTGGAGACTTTCCTTATGGAATGGAGGACTGGATGCACATGGCCTTTTGGCTCAGCAATTGGCAGGAGATACACTATACACTATTATGATTATTATTATTATTATTATTATTATTATTATTATTATTATTATTTTGGACACCGTGATAGCCCAGTGGTCAAGTTCTACCATCTGGGCCCTGTCGCCAGTTCGATTCCCGTCGGTGCCACCAGTATTTTCATGGAACATACCGGTCTATTTCTGGACCAATATTTTCATTGAACATACCGGCCCGTCTGGAAGTGTTGGAACTGCCCTTGCGGGGGTGTCATTAGAGCTTATCGTCAATTCTTCGTACTCCCCTCACGGGTGAGACGATGGAGGCGCATGTGCAGAAATGCATCAGCCATTGACAGAGAAGCACTATTATTATTATTATTATTATTATTATTATTATTATTATTTAGGGAGTACATAGGCCATCGGTCCTTTCCATGGGCTGATTGGTATAAAGCTCCTAGAGTAATGTTCTATGCCGTCACTTCCTTTATTCCACCGATTGGTGTGGAGACTTTCCTTATGGAATGGAGGACTGGATGCACATGGCCTTTTGGCTCAGCAATTGGCAGGAGATACACTATTATTATTATTATTATTATTATTATTATTAGTGGCACCGCGACAGCCCAGTGGTTAAGGTCTACCATCTGGGACCTGTCGCCAGTTCGATTCCCGTCGGTGCCAGTATTTTCAAAGGATATTTTCTTTGAAAGTATTGGTCTGTCTGGAAGGCTTGAAGCTGCCTTGCGGGGGTGTCATTAGAGCCTATCTTCAAATCTTCGTACTCCCCTCACGGGTGAGACGATGGAGGCACATGTGCAGAAATGCATTCGCCATTGACTGAGAAGCACTATTATTATTATTATTATTATTATTACTATTATTATTATTATTATTATTATAATTATTATCATCATCATTATTATGGAGGGGTGCACAGTATGGCACCCCACGGGAAGAGGAGGTGGTTGGGCCTCTTCCCACTGATTTCGAGGCTATGTCGTGTTGGCTCCGAGGCTACATTGTTGTGTTGGTTCCCAGGCTATGTTGTTGTGCTGGTTCCGAGGCCATGTCGTTGTGTTGTTTTTTATAAGACATACACCACGTGGGATCAAAGGGGTATTTACATTCCGCGATCTAGGGGTGGTGACGAGTTTCGAGGCGTCCCAGACACTTACCGCCAAAAGTCCTCATGCGCTGGCAGACCGCATGAAATGTCTGCTACCCCTGTGAGTACCTCCATGCGGGACCTACCCAGTCTCGTGGAGCTCTCACGCGGGGAAGATCAATCATTTGTAGTTGATTTCCTGCAAGGTACCCGACACTGTGCGGGTAGTAGGGACTTCCTTTTGGGGCTTTCTATGCAGGATGGTTAGAGTCACTCTTCCCTCCCCAACATACTGTAGTCCCTGTTGGTCGAGGGATGGAGGCGCATGGCCCTCGGGCTCAGCCATGACAGATAAATATATTATTATTATTATTATTATTATTATTATTATTATTATTATTATGGACACCGTGATAGCCCAGTGGTCAAGTTCTACCATCTGGGCCCTGTCGCCAGTTCGATTCCCGTCGGTGCCACCAGTATTTTCATTGAACATACCGGTCTATTTCTGGACCAGTATTTTCATTGAACATACCGGCCCGTCTGGAAGTGTTGGAACTGCCCTTGCGGGGGTGTCATTAGAGCTTATCGTCAATTCTTCGTACTCCCCTCACGGGTGAGACGATGGAGGCGCATGTGCAGAAATGCATCAGCCATTGACAGAGAAGCACTATTATTATTATTATTATTATTATTGTTATTATTATTATTATCACTATCATTATTATTATTATTATTATGATTATTATTATTATTATTATTATTATTATTATTATTATTATTATTATTATTATTATTATTGGACACCGTGATAGCCCAGTGGTCAAGTTCTACCATCTGGGCCCTGTCGCCAGTTCGATTCCCGTCGGTGCCACCAGTATTTTCATTGAACATACCGGTCCGTCTGGAAGTGTTGGAACTGCCCTTGCGGGGGTGTCATTAGAGCCTATCGTCAATTCTTCGTACTCCCCTCACGGGTGAGACGATGGAGGCGCATGTGCAGATTTGCATCAGCCATTGACAGAGAAGCACTATTATTATTATTATTATTATTATTATTATTGGCACCGCGATAGCCCAAAGGTCAAGTTCAATACCATCTGGGACCTGTCGCCAGTTCGATTCCCGTCGATGCCAGTATTTCAAAGCGTGTTTCCTTTGAAAGTATTGGTCTGTCTGGAAGGCTTGGAGCTGCCCTGCAGGGGTGTCAGTAGAGCTATCGGTCAAATCTTCGTACTCCCCTCGCGGGTGAGACGATGGAGGCACATGTGCAGATTTGCATCCGCAATTGACAGAGAAGCAATATCATGATCATCATCATCATCATCATCATTATTATTATTATTATTATTATTATTATTATTATTATTATTATTATTATTATTATTATTATTATTATCATTATTATTACTATTATTGTTATTATTATTATTATTATTATTATTATTATTATTATTATTATTACTATTATTAATATTATTATTATTTGGACACTGTGATAGCCCAGTGGTCAAGTTCTACCATCTGGGCCCTGTCGCCAGTTCGATTCCCGTCGGTGCCACCAGTATTTTCATTGAACATACCGGTCCGTCTGGAAGTGTTGGAACTGCCCGTGCGGGGGTGTCATTAGAGCCTATCGTCAATTCTTCGTACTCCCCTCACGGGTGAGACGATGGAGGCGCATGTGCAGATTTGCATCAGCCATTGACAGAGAAGCACTATTATTATTATTATTATTGGACACCGTGATAGCCCAGTGGTCAAGTTCTACCATCTGAGCCCTGTCGCCAGTTCGATTCCCGTCGGTGCCACCAGTATTTTCATTGAACATACCGATCCGTCTGGACCAGTATTTTCATTGAACATACCGGCCCGTCTGGAAGTGTTGGAACTGCCCTTGCGGGGGTGTCATTAGAGCTTATCGTCAATTCTTCGTACTCCCCTCACGGGTGAGACGATGGAGGCGCATGTGCAGAAATGCATCAGCCATTGACAGAGAAGCACTATTATTATTATTATTATTATTATTATTATTATGGACACCGTGATAGCCCAGTGGTCAAGTTCTACCATCTGGGCCCTGTCGCCAGTTCGATTCCCGTCGGTGCCACCAGTATTTTCATTGAACATACCGGTCTATTTCTGGACCAGTATTTTCATTGAACATACCGGCCCGTCTGGAAGTGTTGGAACTGCCCTTGCGGGGGTGTCATTAGAGCTTATCGTCAATTCTTCGTACTCCCCTCACGGGTGAGACGATGGAGGCGCATGTGCAGAAATGCATCAGCCATTGACAGAGAAGCACTATTATTATTATTATTATTATTATTATTATTATTATTATTATTATTATTATTATTATTATTATCGCTGAAAGGTGTTGGAGTAGGGTTGGGGGGTTTGGGGGGAGGGGGAAAATGGAAATTGTGTACCCCCCCCCCCACCCCGCATTTTTGCACCCCTGTCGGAATAAATCATGGTTTGTGGGAACGAGGAGGAGTTGGGAGCTCATATTTGCAGGGTGGCTAGCCCCAGACTCGATGTTGATGCTGATATGATTTTTTTGGAATTCACGCAAATATTTGCGTTAGGGGAGTTTCCTGAATGCCAAAATTCCTTGTTTTTTTTTGCACCCCTGTCGGAATAAATCATGGATTGTGTGAAGCAGGAGGAGTTGGGAGCTCATATTGGCAGGGTGTCTAGCCCCAGACTCGATGTTGATGCTGATATAAATTCTTTGGAATTCACGCAAATATTTGCGTTAGGGGAGTGTCCTGAATGCGAAAATTCCTTGTTTTTTTAGCCTATTTTCTGCACCCTAGTCGGAATAAATCATGGTTTGTGTGAACCAGGAGGAGTTCGGAGCTCATATTGACAGGGTGGCTAGCCCCAGACTCGATGTTGATGCTGATATAATTTTTGGAATTCACACAAATATTTGCGTTGAAGGGGTGTCCTGAGTGCCGAATTTCCTTGTTTTTTTGGCCCTTTTTTGCACCTCCCATCGGAATAAATCATGGTTTGTGTGAAGCAGGAGGAATTGGGAGCTCATATTAGCAGGGTGGTTAGCCCCAAACTCGATCTGGATGCTGGTATAGTTTTTTTGGAATTCACGCAAATATTTGCGTTAGGGAGTGTCCTGAATGCCAAAATTTCTTGTTTTTTGGCAGTACTTGCTGGTGCCTCCGGCATTGAACGTACCCTGTCGACGGGGCAGGGGGGGTCCGGGGGGCCCTCCCCCCGGGAACCCCAGCCCTGTAATTGTACTACCAGTTTTGGTCGCGGGAGGCACCCACACCTGAACATTTAGGTTTTTTTTGCCACCAGGCGCCCTTTGCGGCACCTCCGGCAATTCAGCGTACCCTGTCGAAGAGAAAGGGGGGGTCCGGGGGAGCCCTGCGTTTGTACGTACCCGTTCTGGTCGCGGGTGGCACCCACACCTGAAAATTGAGGTTTTTGCCACCAGGCGCCTTTTGCGGCACCTCCGGCAATTCAACGTACCCTGTCGAATGGAAAGGGGGCGGGAGGGGGGGGGGGGGGGGGGGGCGGGGGTCCGGGGGCCCTCCAAAAAGTGATAAGAAGTGGGGCTGGCGGGGTTTGGTGCGCGAAGCGCACCGGTAAACCATCATTTCAGGTGTTGGCGCAGCCCCTAGTTGTTGTTATTATTATTATTATTATTATTATTATTATTATTATTATTATTATTATTATTATTATTCTTCTTCTTGGAGTGTTGACTGTGACATATTTGAGGGAAATCCCGATGAAAAAACCTAGTCACACTTGCTAAACAGAGTTCCAGCCCAATGGCCTCAAGGCGTTAAACTGTGACGCCAACTCGTAACCCTTTGGTGGATGCTGGGGAGGAGGGTCGTTGCGCGCGTAAAAGATCTTAAACTCCGCATATGCTGGTTGATAGCCCAGGACCCAGCAGACACCAGATTGTTATGGGCGGGGTTTCGAGGCAGCTCTAGCAACCGCGCTTGGTGTATGCACTTGCACATTCGGTGACGTCTTGCAAGAGGTTGCTGGGACTGCGGAATACCTCGGCTTAGTGCAGTCTTGCCCTCAGGAGCTCCATCGGTGGCCCCGATCATCAGGCGAGAGACTGACACGGGGGGGTGGAGGACCTCGAACAAGGGTATTGGAGGCTTATGTCCGTTGAGGATATGCCATTAGCTGCATCAGTACGCCTCAGATATAGTATTATTATTATTATTTAGGGATTACATAGGCCATCTGTCCCTTTCCATGGGGTGATTGGTATAAAGCTCCTAGAGTAATGTTCTATGCCGGTTATTATTGTTATTATCCCTGAAAGGTGTTGGAGAAGGGGATGGGGAGTTTGGGGGGAGGGGGAAAATGGAAATTGTGTACCCCCCACCCGCATTTTCGCACCCCTGTCGGAATAAATCATGGTTTGTGGGAAGGAGGAGGAGTTGGGAGCTCATATTTGCAGGGTGGCTAGCCCCAGACTCGATGTTGATGCTGATATAAATTCATTGGAATTCACGCAAATATTTGCGTTAGGGGAGTGTCCTGAATGCCAAAATTCCTTGTTTTTTTCTGCACCCCTATCGGAATAAATCATGGTTTGTGTGAACCGGAGGATTTGGGAGCTCATATTTGCAGGATGGCTAGCACCAGACTCGATATTGATGCTCATATAACTCCTTTGGAATTCACGCAAATATTTCCGTTAGGGGAGTGTCCTGAATGCCGAAATTCCTTGTTTTTTTTAGCCTATTTTCTGCTCTCCCATCGGAATAAATCATGGTTTGTGGGAACCAGGAAGAGTTGGGAGCTCATATTGACAGGGTGGCTAGCCCCAGACTCGATATTGATACTGATGTAGTTTTTTGGGAATTCACGCAAATATTTGCGTTAGGGGAGTGTCATGAATGCCAAAATGCCTTATTTTTTAGCAGTACTTGCCGGTGCCTCCTGCAATTGAACCTACCCTGTCGACGGGGCAGGAGGTGTCCGGGGGGCACTCCCCCCGGGAACCCCAGCCCTGCAATTATACGTACCAGTTTTGGCAGCGGGTGGCACCCACACCAGAAAATTGAGGTTTTTGGGCCACCAGGCACCCTCCGGCAATTGAACGTACCCTGTCGACGGTGCAGGGGGGTCCGGGGGGCCCTCCCCCCGGGAACCCCAGCCCGGCGATTGCACGTACCCGTTTTGGTCACGGGTGGCACCCACACCAGAAAATTGAGGTCTTGTGCCACCAGCAGCTGTTTGCGCACACCAGAGGGAGTAAGCGGCTGATATTTTGAGTATCTGACTTCTTGATGAGCTCTCTTCGAAAATATAAAAATTGTGGCGCCGGGTGGCGTACACACCAGGAAATTCAGGTTTTTGCGCCACCAGGCGCCGTTTGTGCACACCCGAGGGAGTTTGAGGCTGATGTTTGGTGTACCCGACACCTCTCGGTGAGCTCTCTTCGGAGATCCAAAAAATTTGGTGCCGGGTGGCACAAAACCAGAGATTTCAGGTTTTTGTGCCACCAGAGCTTTACATCATCACCATCCTCATCCATCATCCATCACTCATCACCCATCATCCATCATCCTCATCCATCATCCATCATCATCATCATCATCATCATCATAACAATTTATTATAATAATAATAATAATAATAATAATAATAGTGGTGCTTCTCTGTCAATGGCTGATGCATTTCTGCACATGCGCCTCCATCGTCTCACCCGTGAGGGGAGTACGAAGAATTGACGATAAGCTCTAATGACACCCCCGCAAGGGCAGTTCCAACACTTCCAGACGGGCCGGTATGTTCAATGAAAATACTGGTCCAGAAATAGACCGGTATGTCCAATGAAAATACTGGTGGCACCGACGGGAATCGAACTGGCGACAGGGCCCAGATGGTAGAACTTGACCACTGGGCTATCACGGTGTCCAAAATAATAATAATAATAATAATAATAATAATAATAATAATAATAATAATAATAATAATAATAGTGCTTCTCTGTCAATGGCTGATGCAAATCTGCACATGCGCCTCCATCGTCTCACCCGTGAGGGGAGTACGAAGAATTGACGATAGGCTCTAATGACACCCCCGCAAGGGCAGTTCCAACACTTCCAGACGGACCGGTATGTTCAATGAAAATACTGGTGGCACCGACGGGAATCGAACTGGCGACAGGGCCCAGATGGTAGAACTTGACCACTGGGCTATCACGGTGTCCATAATAATAATAATAATACTATATCTGAGGCGTACTGATGCAGCTAATGGCATATCCTCAACGGACATAAGCCTCCAATACCCTTGTTCGAGGTCCTCCACCCCCCCGTGTCAGTCTCTCGCCTGATGATCGGGGCCACCGATGGAGCTCCTGAGGGCAAGACTGCACTAAGCCGAGGTTGTTCCGCAGTCCCAGCAACCTCTTGCAAGACGTCACCGAATGTGCAAGTGCATACACCAAGCGCGGTTGCTAGAGCTGCCTCGAAACCCCACCCGTAACAATCTGGTGTCTGCTGGGTCCTGGGCTATCAACCAGCATATGCGGAGTTTAAGATCTTTTACGCGCGCAACGACCCTCCTCTCCCAGCATCTACCACCAAAGGGTTATGAGTTGGCGTCACAGTTTAACGCCTTGAGGCCATTGGGCTGGAACTCTGTTTAGCAAGTGTGACTAGGTTTTTTCATCGGGATTTCCCTCAAATATGTCACAGTCAACACTCCAAGGCAGATTTACTATATCTGAGGCGTACTGATGCAGCTAATGGCATATCCTCAACGGACATAAGCCTCCAATACCCTTGTTCGAGGTCCTCCACCCCCCCGTGTCAGTCTCTCGCCTGATGATCGGGGCCACCGATGGAGCTCCTGAGGGCAAGACTGCACTAAGCCGAGGTTATTCCGCAGTCCCAGCAACCTCTTGCAAGACGTCACCGAATGTGCAAGTGCATACACCAAGCGCGGTTGCTAGAGCTGCCTCGAAACCCCACCCATAACAATCTGGTGTCTGCTGGGTCCTGGGCTATCAACCAGCATATGCGGAGTTTAAGATCTTTTACGCGCGCAACGACCCTCCTCCCCAGCATCTACCACCAAAGCGTTATGAGTTGGCGTCACAGTTTAACGCCTTGAGGCCATTGGGCTGAATAATAATAATAATAATAATAATAATAATAATAATAATAATTATTATTATTATTATTATTATTATTATTATTATTATTATTATTATTATGGAGGCACATGTCCAGGATCTGGATCTGATGCTATAGTCTGAGGAAGCCTATTATTATTATTATTATTATTATTTTTATTATTATTATCATTATTATTATCATTATTATCATTATCCCTGAAAGGTGTTGGGAGTAAGGAGTGGGGGGTTTGGGGGGAGGGGGAAAATGGAAATTGTGTACTCCACCCCCGCCCCCCCCCCCTTTTGCGCACCCCTGTCCCTATAAATCATGGTTTGTGGGAACCAGGGCTCATATTTGCAGGGTGGCTAGCCCCAGACTCTGTCTTGATGCTGGTATAACTTTTTTGGAATTCACGCAAATATTTGCGTTAGGGGAGTGTCTGAATGCGAAAATTCCTTGTTTTTTTTTGCCTATTTTCGCATCCCCTGTCCCCATAAATCATGCTTTGTGGGAACCAGGAGGAGTTGGGAGCTCATATTGACAGGGTGGCTAGCCCCAGCCTCGATGTTGATGCTGATATCATTTTTTGGAATTTGGGCAAATATTTGGGTTATGGGAGTGTCATGAATGCCGAAATTCCTTGTTTTTTTGGCCTATTTTCGGTACCCATTGTCCCCATAAATGGTTTGTGGGAACCAGGAGGAGTTGGGAGCTCATATTGACAGGGTGGCTAGCACCAGACTTGATCTTGAGGCTGATATGATGTTGTTGGGAATTCACGCAAATATTTGCGTTAGGGGAGTGTCCTGAATGCAAAAATTTCTTGTTTGTTGGGAGTACTTGCCGGTACCTCCGGCAATTGAACGTACCCTGTCGACGGGGAAGGGGGGGTCCGTGGGGCCCTTTCCCCCGGGAACCCCAGCCCTGCAATTGTACGTACCCCACGCGAATATGCCGGCACCAAAATGAATAGCTGATAATGCTCCAAGGCTCTAAGAGTGGTGGCAGAAGGGTTATGCCGGTTATCTCCGGCAGCAGAAGGGTTTATGCCGGTTACCTCCGGCAATTAAACGTACGCTGTCAACGGGGAAAGGGGGGGGGGGGGTTCCGGGGGGCCCTTCCCCCGGGAACCAAAGCCCTGTAATTGTACGTACCCGAAGCGAATAAGCCGGCACCAAAATGAATGGCTGAGAATACTCCAAGGCTCTAAGAAAGCGCCAGCAGGGTTTATGCCGGTTACCTCCGGCAACAAAGGATGGTCCGGGGGGCCCTCCCCCGGGCGTCCAAGCCCTGTAATTGTACGTACCCGAAGCGAATTTCCGGCACCAAGGTAAATGGCTGAGAATGCTCCAAGGCTCCAAAGTCGTGCCAAGGGTTGAGAGGCTGCTTTTTTGGTTTTCGCAACCTCGGGACGCGCTCTAGGTAGTGAACCAGTTGAAAGAGAGATTTACAAAGATTTTGGCAAAGTAGTGCCAAAATGAACGGCTGAGAATGCTCCAAGGCTCTAAGAGTTGTGCCAGAGGGGCTTAGAGGCTGATACTTTGTGCTTTCGCAAGCTTGTCACGAGATCTTTTACGGGTTTTAGTTGAAATTATGAAATACGAATGTGATGACAAAGTAGTGCCAAAATGAATCGCTGAGAGCGCTCAAGGCTGTAAAAGTTGTGCATATGAAAATGAGAGGAAAAGCGACGATGGGAATAGGAGGGGGAGAGGGTAGATAGGGCGGGGGGGGGGGGGGGGGTGCGCGAAGCGCACCGCAAACCATCCTTTCAGGTGTTGGCGCAGCCCCTAGTTATTATTATTATTATTATTATTATTATTATTATTATTATTATTATTATTATTATTATTATTATGGACACCGTGATAGCCCAGTGGTCAAGTTCTACCATCTGGGCCCTGTCGCCACTTCGATTCCCGTCGGTGCCACCAGTATTTTCATTGAACATACCGATCCGTCTGGACCAGTATTTTCATTGAACATACCGGCCCGTCTGGAAGTGTTGGAACTGCCCTTGCGGGGGTGTCATTAGAGCTTATCGTCAATTCTTCGTACTCCCCTCACGGGTGAGACGATGGAGGCGCATGTGCAGAAATGCATCAGCCATTGACAGAGAAGCACTATTATTATTATTATTATTATTATTATTATTATTATTATTGGACACCGTGATAGCCCAGTGGTCAAGTTCTACCATCTGGTCCCTGTCGCCAGTTCGATTCCCGTCGGTGCCACCAGTATTTTCATTGAACATATTGGTCCGTCTGGACCAGTATTTTCATTGAACATACCGGTCCGTCTGGAAGTGTTGGAACTGCCCTTGCGGGGGTGTCATTAGAGCCTATCGTCAATTCTTCGTACTCCCCTCACGGGTGAGACGATGGAGGCGCATGTGCAGAAATGCATCAGCCATTGACAGAGAAGCACTATTATTATTATTATTATTATTATTATTAGTAAATCTGCCTTGGAGTGTTGACTGTGACATATTTGAGGGAAATCCCGATGAAAAAACCTAGTCACACTTGCTAAACAGAGTTCCAGCCCAATGGCTTCAAGGCGTTAAACTGTGACGCCAACTCATAACCCTTTGGTGGTAGATGCTGGGGAGGAGGGTCGTTGCGCGCGTAAAAGATCTTAAACTCCGCATATGCTGGTTGATAGCCCAGGACCCAGCAGACACCAGATTGTTATGGGTGGGGTTTCGAGGCAGCTCTAGCAACCGCGCTTGGTGTATGCACTTGCACATTCGGTGACGTCTTGCAAGAGGTTGCTGGGACTGCGGAATAACCTCGGCTTAGTGCAGTCTTGCCCTCAGGAGCTCCATCGGTGGCCCCGATCATCAGGCGAGAGACTGACACGGGGGGGTGGAGGACCTCGAACAAGGGTATTGGAGGCTTATGTCCGTTGAGGATATGCCATTAGCTGCATCAGTACGCCTCAGATATAGTAAATCTGCCTTGGAGTGTTGACTGTGACATATTTGAGGGAAATCCCGATGAAAAAACCTAGTCACACTTGCTAAACAGAGTTCCAGCCCAATGGCCTCAAGGCGTTAAACTGTGACGCCAACTCATAACCCTTTGGTGGTAGATGCTGGGAGAGGAGGGTCGTTGCGCGCGTAAAAGATCTTAAACTCCGCATATGCTGGTTGATAGCCCAGGACCCAGCAGACACCAGATTGTTATGGGTGGGGTTTCGAGGCAGCTCTAGCAACCGCGCTTAGTGTATGCACTTGCACATTCGGTGACGTCTTGCAAGAGGTTGCTGGGACTGCGGAATAACCTCGGCTTAGTGCAGTCTTGCCCTCAGGAGCTCCATCGGTGGCCCCGATCATCAGGCGAGAGACTGACACGGGGGGGTGGAGGACCTCGAACAAGGGTATTGGAGGCTTATGTCCGTTGAGGATATGCCATTAGCTGCATCAGTACGCCTCAGATATATTATTATTATTATTATTATTATTATTATTATTATTATTATTATTATTATTATTATTATTATTATTATTATTATGGACACCGTGATAGCCCAGTGGTCAAGTTCTACCATCTGGGCCCTGTCGCCAGTTCGATTCCCGTCGGTGCCACCAGTATTTTCATTGAACATACCGGTCCGTCTGGAAGTGTTGGAACTGCCCGTGCGGGGGTGTCATTAGAGCCTATCGTCAATTCTTCGTACTCCCCTCACGGGTGAGACGATGGAGGCGCATGTGCAGATTTGCATCAGCCATTGACAGAGAAGCACTATTATTATTATTATTATTATTATTATTATTATTATTATTATTATTATTATTATTCGGTCGTATCTTCGTACTCCCCTTGCGGGTGAGACGATGGAGGCACATGTGCAGATTGGCATTCGCCATGGACAGAGAAGCACTATTATTATTATTATTATTATTATTATTATTATGGGCACCGTGATAGCCCAGTGGTCAAGTTCTACCATCTGGGCCCTGTCGCCAGTTCGATTCCCGTCGGTGCCACCAGTATTTTCATTGAACATACCGGTCTATTTCTGGACCAGTATTTTCATTGAACATACCGGCCCGTCTGGAAGTGTTGGAACTGCCCTTGCGGGGGTGTCATTAGAGCTTATCGTCAATTCTTCGTACTCCCCTCACGGGTGAGACGATGGAGGCACATGTGCAGAAATGCATCAGCCATTGACAGAGAAGCACTATTATTATTATTATTATTATTATTATTATTATTATTATTATTATTATTGTTTATGACACCGTGATAGCCCAGTGGTCAAGTTCTACCATCTGGGCCCTGTCGCCAGTTCGATTCCAGTCGGTGCCACCAGTATTTTCATTGAACATACCGGTCCGTCTGGAAGTGTTGGAACTGCCCGTGCGGGGGTGTCATTAGAGCTTATCGTCAATTCTTCGTACTCCCCTCACGGGTGAGACGATGGAGGCGCATGTGCAGATTTGCATCAGCCATTGACAGAGAAGCACTATTATTATTGTTATTATTATTATTATTATTTTGGACACCGTGATAACCCAGTGGTCAAGTTCTACCATCTGGGCCCTGTCGCCAGTTCGATTCCCGTCGGTGCCACCAGTATTTTCATTGAACATACCGATCCATCTGGACCAGTATTTTCATTGAACATACCGGCCCGTCTGGAAGTGTTGGAACTGCCCTTGCGGGGGTGTCATTAGAGCTTATCGTCAATTCTTCGTACTCCCCTCACGGGTGAGACGATGGAGGCGCATGTGCAGAAATGCATCAGCCATTGACAGAGAAGCACTATTATTATTATAATTATTATTATTATTATTATTATTATTATTATTATTATTATTATTATTATGGAGGGGTGCACAGTATGGCACCCCACGGGAAAAGGAGGTGGTTGGGCCTCTTCCCACTGGTTTCGAGGCTATGTCGTTGTGTTGGCTCCGAGGCTATGTTGTTGTGTTGGTTCCGAGGCTATGTTGTTGTGTTGGTTCCGAGGCTCTGTTGTTGTGTGGGTTCCGAGGCTATGTCGATGTGGGTTCCGAGGCTATGTTGTTGTGTTGGTTCCGAGGCCATGTCGTTGTGTTGTTTTTTATAAGACATACACCACGTGGGATCAAAGGGGTATTTACATTCCGCGATCTAGGGGTGGTGACGGGTTTCGAGGCGTCCCAGATACTTACCACAAAACGTCCTCATGCGCTGGAAGACCGCATGAAATGTCTGCTACCCCTGTGAGTACCTCCATGCGGGACCTACCCAGTCTCGTGGAGCTCTCACGCGGGGAAGATCAATCATTCGTAGTTGATTTCCTGCAAGGTACCCGACACTGTGCGGGTAGTAGGGACTTTTGGGGCTTTCTATGCAGGATGGTTAGAGTCACTCTTCCCTCCCCAACATACTCACTGTAGTCCCTGTTGGGTCGAGGGATGGAGGCGCATGGCCCTCGGGCTCAGCCATGACAGATCAATATATTTATTATTATTATTATTATTATTATTATTTTGGACACCGTGATAGCCCAGTGGTCAAGTTCTACCATCTGGGCCCTGTCGCCAGTTCGATTCCCGTCGGTACCCCAGTATTTTCATTGAACATACCGGTCTATTTCTGGACCAGTATTTTCATTGAACATACCGGCCCGTCTGGAAGTGTTGGAACTGCCCTTGCGGAGGTGTCATTAGAGCTTATCGTCAATTCTTCGTACTCCCCTCACGGGTGAGACGATGGAGGCGCATGTGCTGAAATGCATCAGCCATTGACAGAGAAGCACTATTATTATTATTATTATTATTATTATTATTATTATTATTATTATTATTATTATTATTATTATTAGTCCGGAAACGGATCGTGCCATCAGCTGCTTAGAGGAAGTAAATCTTTCTTCTTGGAGTGTTGACTGTGATCTATTTGAGGGCAACACCTGATGATAAAAATCTAGTCACGCTTGTTTATCAGAGTTCCAGCCCAATGCCCTTACGGCGTTAAACTGTGATGCCAACTCAAAACCATTTGGTAGATGATGCTGGGGAGGAGGGTCGTTGGGCGCCCGTCGAAGATCTTAAACTCCGCTATGCCGGTTGATAGCCCGGAAATCCAGTGGATACCAAATTGTTATGGGTGGGGTTTTGAGGTAGTTCTAGCAACCATGCTTGGTGTACGCACTTGCACATTCGGGGACGTTTTGCAAGAGGTTGCTGGGACTGCGGAATAACCTCGGCTTAGTGTAGTCTTGCCCTCAGGAGCTCCATCGGTGGCCCCTATTACCAGTCGAGAGACTGACTAGCTGGGGATGGAGCACCTCGAACAAGGGCATGGAGGCTCATGTCCGGAAACGGATCGTGCCATCAGCTGCATCAGTACGCCTTAGAGGAAGTATATTATTATTATTATTATTATTATTATTATTGGCCCTGTCGCCAGTTCGATTCCCGTCGGTGCCACCAGTATTTTCATTGAACATACCGATCCGTCTGGACCAGTATTTTCATTGAACATACCGGCCCGTCTGGAAGTGTTGGAACTGCCCTTGCGGGGGTGTCATTAGAGCTTATCGTCAATTCTTCGTACTCCCCTCACGGGTGAGACGATGGAGGCGCATGTGCAGAAATGCATCAGCCATTGACAGAGAAGCACTATTATTATTATTATTATTATTATTATTATTATTATTATTATTATTATTATTATTATTATTATTATTATTATTATTATTATTAGTGGCACCGCGATAGCCCAGTGGTTAAGGTCTACCATCTGGGACCTGTCGCCAGTTCGATTCCCGTCGGGGCCAGTATTTTCAAAGGATATTTTCTTTGAAAGTATTGGTCTGTCTGGAAGGCTTGAAGCTGCCTTGCGGGGGTGTCAGTAGAGCCTATCGTCAAATCTTCGTACTCCCCTCGCGGGTGAGACGATGGAGGCACATGTGCAGAAATGCATTCGCCATTAACTGAGAAGCACTATTATTATTATTATTATTATTATTATTATTATTATTATTATTATTATTATTATTATTATTATTATTATTATGATTATTTTGGACACCGTGATAGCCCAGTGGTCAAGTTCTACCATCTGGGCCCTGTCGCCAGTTCGATTCCCGTCGGTGCCACCAGTATTTTCATTGAACATACCGATCCGTCTGGACCAGTATTTTCATTGAACATACCGGCCCGTCTGGAAGTGTTGGAACTGCCCTTGCGGGGGTGTCATTAGAGCTTATCGTCAATTCTTCGTACTCCCCTCACGGGTGAGACGATGGAGGCGCATGTGCAGCAATGCATCAGCCATTGACAGAGAAGCACTATTATTATTATTATTATTAAATCTGCCTTGGAGTGTTGACTGTGACATATTTGAGGGAAATCCCGATGAAAAAACCTAGTCACACTTGCTAAACAGAGTTCCAGCCCAATGGCCTCAAGGCGTTAAACTGTGACGCCAACTCATAACCCTTTGGTGGTAGATGCTGGGGAGGAGGGTCGTTGCGCGCGTAAAAGATCTTAAACTCCGCATATGCTGGTTGATAGCCCAGGACCCAGCAGACACCAGATTGTTATGGGTGGGGTTTCGAGGCAGCTCTAGCAACCGCGCTTGGTGTATGCACTTGCACATTCGGTGACGTCTTGCAAGAGGTTACTGGGACTGCGGAATAACCTCGGCTTAGTGCAGTCTTGCCCTCAGGAGCTCCATCGGTGGCCCCGATCATCAGGCGAGAGACTGACACGGGGGGGTGGAGGACCTCGAACAAGGGTATTGGAGGCTTATGTCCGTTGAGGATATGCCATTAGCTGCATCAGTACGCCTCAGATATAGTATTATTATTATTATTATTATTATTATTATTATTATTATTATTATTATTATGGATACCGTGATAGCCCAGTGGTCAAGTTCTACCATCTGGGCCCTGTCGCCAGTTCGATTCCCGTCGGTGCCACCAGTAGTTTCATTGAACATACCGGTCTATTTCTGGACCAGTATTTTCATTGAACATACCGGCCCGTCTGGAAGTGTTGGAACTGCCCTTGCGGGGGTGTCATTAGAGCTTATCGTCAATTCTTCGTACTCCCCTCACGGGTGAGACGATGGAGGCGCATGTGCAGAAATGCATCAGCCATTGACAGAGAAGCACTATTATTATTATTATTATTATTATTATTATTATTATATGGACACCGTGATAGCCCAGTGGTCAAGTTCTACCATCTGGGCCCTGTCGCCAGTTCGATTCCCGTCGGTGCCACCAGTATTTTCATTGAACATACCGGTCTATTTCTGGACCAGTATTTTCATTGAACATACCGGCCCGTCTGGAAGTGTTGGAACTGCCCTTGCGGGGGTGTCATTAGAGCTTATCGTCAATTCTTCGTACTCCCCTCACGGGTGAGACGATGGAGGCGCATGTGCAGAAATGCATCAGCCATTGACAGAGAAGCACTATTATTATTATTATTATTATTATTGTTGTTGTTGTTGTTGTTGTTGTTGTTATTACCTCGGTAACGCGTCACGCCCAGCTTGCGCGGGCACGCCGGGCCCGCGGGGGCCTCGCCCGTCGGGAACGGCGCTGCGCTGTCGGACAGAGTCATCTTCACGAACATAGGCAGCCAGGAGCGCTTGTCCGGCTTCTCCAGCCTACACAAGCCAAACAGGACAACTCAGCCCTGATAGCAGAACGAAGAGAGCACACAATGAGGATAGATTGGAGACGAGAGGGAGAGAATGCACGGGAGGATGCAGGATAGTAAAATATGGAGGAGCGTGTCTAGCTTGACTTGTCTGTATGCAGCCAGGAGTGGTTGTCCGCTTGCGTGTGCTCGGTGGCGGTGGAGGAAGGAGGAGTGATGTGTTTGAAGCCGGGCGGCAAGCCCTGCTGGACGGAGTCCGCTGGGGACGGCACGCTGCTGGCGGCCTTGGCGGGCTGCGAGGATTCCGGCAAAGGCTGCAAGGGGGGCATGCGGGTGCGCCAGAGGCCGAGCTGTGCGTCGCTGTCCACGTTGCCCAGCAAGAGGAGGTTGGAGGGCAGGCTCTGCAGGCTGCGGGACTGTGCGCTGAGCTGGTACTTGTTGCAGCTCGGACACCAGACGCGCCTCTCGGGCGTGCGCGTGGAGAGCGAGTGCTTGAGCACGCCGCAGAACTCAGGCACGCCCTCTTCTCCCTTGTGGTGCGCGCGGCTGGCTTCCTCGCCGTCCGAGTACTGCAGCTTGAAGTGCAGCTCCTGCGCAGTCTCCACTGCCGCGTGGTTGCCGCCGAAGCACTCCCGTCGCACCTCCATCACCGCCCCGAACTCCAGCCCTACAGCCAAGTTTGTGTCTGCCCGCCCCTGCTGAGCTGCTGGCGGCGCTTGTTGTTGGGGCTTGTTGCGGCCCGGGCCGCGCGGAGCCTGGTGGGAGATGTGAGGCGCAGCCGGAATTAGGTCCGGGGCGGGGGGCACGGCCTCGAGCCGGAGCTGGTGCAGCAGGAAGCGCAGCAGGTCCTGCACCTTGACGGCCAACATTAGCTCCGAGGACGGCTGCACCGGGTCCAGCAGACCCAGCGCGGACGCCTCGGGCAGCTGCTTCAGCACGCGCAGGAAGTTGCGAGGCTCCACAGTGGCCCCTCGGGCAAGGTCCATGTTGTGGAAGAGAAATCCCAGTTCACAAGACAAGCATGGGTCCCGTGGACAGAGCGTGCCTGGATGCTGCAACATCGCGTGGCGCAACCTACCACCCGACAACCATAGACATGTTAGCGACGCTTAAGCTTTGACATGCAGTGACACGAGTAGTGGTGGTCTGACCCGGGCGTCCAGTAGAGGAGTTGCAGTGCGGCGTTGCAATAGGAATTAGGCAACAGGTTGGACAGCCCGCACAAGGAGGTTTGATTGTACTTGGAGAAGTCGAACTCACTCAGGCCAAACTTGGGTACTTTGATGTTGACCCGGGCGTATTCGCGCCTGACCTGCATTTGCCGCCGCTGCGGCGACGTCAGCAGCTGGATGAAGGAGCGGGTTGCTTTGTTCTTGGAGCGCATATGCGAGCTCAGGTCGTTTTGGGCACAGAACTTGCTGAGAGAGGGCAGGTGGTTCGGCATGAAGTCTGCCCCAGGAGTGAGTGAGGAGCCGATGAAGTCCACCCAGGTCAAGCCTGGCACCAGCGAGGGGTCGATGGGCGGCAAAGGCAGCGCGGGTGCCAGCGAGCCCCCGAACCCGTCCCAAGTCGACAGGATCGGCCCCGCTAGATCAGGCTGAGGCCATTCAGGAAGTGCCATCGAACTCTGACACACAAACAAGCGAGAAAGCCAAGCCAGGGGTATGTTGAGGAAACACATCTACACAATCCTCACGCGGACAAGGGAGAGGTGGGGTTCGATGTTTGGAGATTTGTGGAAATGTCCCTACATCTTTGCAGCAAAAGCTCAGTCTCTCTCTCTCTCTCTTTCTCTCTCTCTCTCTCTCTCTCTGTCTCTCTCTCTCTCTCTCTCTCTCTCTCTCTCTCTCTCTCTCTCTCTCTCTGTCGCTGTCTCTGTCTCTCTCTCTCTCTCTCTCTCTCTCTCTCTCTCCCTGTCCCTGTCCACCCCTCTCTCTCTCTCTCTCTATATATATATATAATATATATATATATCCTTCCTTTGCTCCAAGCTCTCTTCATCCATATGAAAGAGTCTATTGTCTGACATATGCACAACTTTTCAAAATGCTTGTGAACCGTGTGTTCGAAGGTGAGTTCAGGCACGGAGCAGGGCGGTGCGCGAGGCATGTGGACGTGCGGCTGGTCGCCCATGGCCTGCAAGGAGGGCCCAATACCGTAGACAGGCCTCTCCATGGGCTCTGAGTACTCATTGAAGCCGTCCACCTCGGCCTGGCCGGCCCGCACGTGCGCGAACACGTGCAAGTGCCCGTCCGAGTCCCCGACTGCCAGCGCGCGGCCGGCCGAGGAGACGGCGAGGCAGGAGGCCTGCCACGCGGTCTGCTGCGGAGCAGGCAGCCCGTGCGCACTCTGCACCTGCAGCCAGACTGAGGACGTGCCGCTGTGCGCCTCCAGCACCTGCAGCGCGCCACCCGCTCCAAGCACAGCCAAGGAGCTGCTGAGGTTGGGCAGGAAGTGCGCCGCCACAGGGCCCTGCTCTGCCTTGCCGCCCGCGCTGGGACGGAACACGATGGCGCGTGTCTGGCTGAGCTGCCAGCCT
>WBZZ01000897.1:110000-157500 GCA_019918135.1 Paulinella micropora | reverse complement strand
ACATGTGCCTCCATCGTCTCACCCGCGAGGGGAGTACGAAAATTTGACGATAGGCTCTACTGACACCCCCGCAAGGCAGCTCCCTTCCAGACAGACCATTATTTTCAAAGAAAATATCCTTTGAAAATACTGGCCCCGACGGACATCGAACTGGCGACAGGTCCCAGATTAGACCTTAACCACTGGGCTATCGCGGTGCCACTAAATAATAATAATAATAATAATAATAATAATAATAATAATAATAGTGCTTCTCTGTCAATGGCTGATGCATTTCTGCACATGCGCCTCCATCGTCTCACCCGTGAGGGGAGTACGAAGAATTGACGATAAGCTCTAATGACACCCCCGCAAGGGCAGTTCCAACACTTCCAGACGGGCCGGTATGTTCAATGAAAATACTGGTCCAGAAATAGACTGGTATGTTCAATGAAAATACTGGTGGCACCGACGGGAATCGAACTGGCGACAGGGCCCAGATGGTAGAACTTGACCACTGGGCTATCACGGTGTCCAAATAATAATAATAATAATAATAATAATAATAATAATAATAATAATAATAATAATAATAATAATAGTGCTTTTCTGTCAATGGCTGATGCAAATCTGCACATGCGCCTCCATCGTCTCACCCGTGAGGGGAGTACGAAGAATTGACGATAGGCTCTAATGACACCCCCACAAGGGCAGTTCCAACATTTCCAGACGGACCGGTATGTTCAATGAAAATACTGGTGGCACCGACAGGAATCGAACTGGCGACAGGGCCCAGATGGTAGAACTTGACCACTGGGCTATCACGGTGTCCATAATAGTAATAATAATAATAATAATAATAATAATAATAATAATAGTGCTTCTCTGTCAATGGCTGATGCATTTCTGCACATGCGCCTCCATCGTCTCACCCGTGAGGGGAGTACGAAGAATTGACGATAAGCTCTAATGACACCCCCGCAAGGGCAGTTCCAACACTTCCAGACGGGCCGGTATGTTCAATGAAAATACTGGTCCAGAAATAGACCGGTATGTTCAATGAAAATACTGGTGGCACCGACGGGAATCGAACTGGCGACAGGGCCCAGATGGTAGAACTTGACCACTGGGCTATCACGGTGTCCATAATAATAATAATAATAATAATAATAATAATAATAATAATAATAATAATAATAATAATAATAGTGCCTCTCTGTCAATGGCTGATGCATTTCTGCACATGCGCCTCCATCGTCTCACCCGTGAGGGGAGTACGAAGAATTGACGATAAGCTCTAATGACACCCCCGCAAGGGCAGTTCCAACACTTCCAGACGGGCCGGTATGTTCAATGAAAATACTGGTCCAGAAATAGACCGGTATGTTCAATGAAAATACTGGTGGCACCGACGGGAATCGAACTGGCGACAGGGCTCAGATGGTAGAACTTGAAATAATAATAATAATAATAATAATAATAATAATAATAATAATAATAATAATAATAATAATAATAGTGTATCTCCTGCCAATTGCTGAGCCAAAAGGCCATGTGCATCCAGTCCTCCATTCCATAAGGAAAGTCTCCACACCAATCGGTGGAATAAAGGAAGTGACGGCATAGAACATTACTCTAGGAGCTTTATACCAATCAGCCCATGGAAAGGACCGATGGCCTATGTACTCCCTAATAATAATAATAATAATAATAATAATAATAATAATAATAATAATAATAATAATATAATAATAATAATAATAATAATAATAATAATAATAATAATAGTGCTTCTCTGTCAATGGCTGATGCATTTCTGCACATGCGCCTCCATCGTCTCACCCAATAATAATAATAATAATAATAATAATAATAGTGCTTCTCTGTCAATGGCTGATGCATTTCTGCACATGCGCCTCCATCGTCTCACCCGTGAGGGGAGTACGAAGAATTGACGATAAGCTCTAATGACACCCCCGCAAGGGCAGTTCCAACACTTCCAGACGGGCCGGTATGTTCAATGAAAATACTGGTCCAGATGGATCGGTATGTTCAATGAAAATACTGGTGGCACCGACGGGAATCGAACTGGCGACAGGGCCCAGATGGTAGAACTTGACCACTGGGCTATCACGGTGTCCAATAATAATAATAATAATAATAATAATAATAATAATAGTGCTTCTCTGTCAATGGCTGATGCATTTCTGCACATGCGCCTCCATCGTCTCACCCGTGAGGGGAGTACGAAGAATTGACGATAAGCTCTAATGACACCCCCGCAAGGGCAGTTCCAACACTTCCAGACGGACCGGTATGTTCAATGAAAATACTGGTCCAGACGGAGCGGTATGTTCAATGAAAATACTGGTGGCACCGACGGGAATCGAACTGGCGACAGGGCCCATATGGTAGAACTTGACCACTGGGCTATCACGGTGTCCATAATAATAATAATAATAATAATAATAATAATAATAATAATAATAATAATAATAATAATAATAATAATAATAATAATAATAATAATAATCATCATAATAGCAATAGCATCAATGAAAATGATAACGAGGAGATCAAGGAAGAAAAACAACCACTTCCGCCTCCTTTTAAGCTGGCCCATACTACAATTGAAGTAATGCATAAAACCATGAAGGACATGAAAAGAGATAAGGCGGAAGATATATATACGATCAAATCCGCTATGGTGCAAGATATGCGAGATTACCTCGCACCTAGCCTCACTGAGCTGTTTGTCAAGGCGGTAGACAATCAGCATTACCCTGACGCGTTAAAAATAACTAAAGTAATAGAAATATGTAAAAATAAAGATAGCAGCATACCTAGTAAATACCACCCGATCTCATTGCTACCTATTATTGCTAAAATATTGACACCATAATAAATAAGCAACTTATGACGCACCTCCTCCACCATAATGTAATATCACATACCCAATATGCTTTCCGCCCTGACTCATCCGCGACTTTGACCATACAAACAGTCATAAATAAGATAATTGCATAAAAATAAGCGTGACCTAGTCCTAGCTCTTTACATAGACCTCTCCAAGGCCTATGATACTGTCGCACACGATAAACTAACTAATATATAAACTAAAACATAACTTCAACTTCTGCGAAGGCACCCTTGCCTTCTTTGCCTCTTGCTTCACCAATAGACTCAACAAGTCCACACCCAATATGCCCGCTCGCAACCGCGAACGATAACGCATGGAATTCCACAGGGCAGTACATTATCAACTACCCTCTTCCTTCTATACATAAATGATATCACCCGATACATCACCAATGGAACAGTCTATACATATGCTGACTACACCACACTGGTGGTCACAGCCAAAACCAGCGCAGCACTGCAAACGAACGCGCAATACACTATAGACCGCCTTATCAACTACTTCCATACCAATAACCTTGTCCCTAACCCAACTAAGACCCAATATACGATTTTCCATAAACATCCTGTTAGCATCCATTTTGCGATAAATAGTCAGGTGATAGAACAATGCCAACAAGCGAAGTTTCTTGGCATAGTCCTGCACCGTAACCTTAAACACCAACAAGTCCAGAACCAAAATCTATCCTATGGTTCAAATATTAGCCTATGCTAATAAGCTCCTGCCTACCCATACCCTGCAACAACTATTACTTCCATGTCTACCCACACCTCATATATAATATAAGTATATGGGGCACACATGATAAAAACAAAAAATAAATACATCCACTTGTCAATATCCATAAGCGTATCATACCCTTATTATTGCAGGCAGCCCCGCGCTCCCATACTGCCCCTCTACTACATAAACTAAAACTCCTAGACATCTATAACCTAAACAAATACAGGGTATGCATCGAAACGCACCTATACATACACTCAACAAAAATAAAGCACCAACCAATGCATGATAATAAATACACTAGTACTAACACCGCGCATAACCACCACACCCGGTACTCCAAGAAAAGAAAACTGTATATAGACAGAAACGACCCTCACGCAAACTAATGCTAATATATTCAACAAATTACCCGACCAATTTTTCATATAAGCTACTGCAAAAAAGAACTTACGCAATACTTATTAATTTTTCAGGCTAGTAACGCCGAATCGAAATATATTAATAACTACAACCCCTGACACTCACTGCCTCGGCCAGCGATTTGCTTTAGGCAATAGCTGTTACTACTCCATGAGTCATGATTGCACAATTATCTCTCTAAATAGAAGAATCCAAGAATCCAAGGAAGAAGAAAAAAAAGGAGGAGGAAAGGAGGAAGAGGAGGAGGAGGAGGAGGAAAGGAGGAGGAGGAGGAGGAGAATGAGGAGGAGGAGGAGGAGGAGGAGGAAGAGGAGGAGATAAAGCCACATTACGGACAGGAGCTATTGCCGAATTCTTTGGCAACTGCCGTGTTTATTGCCAGAATGGTCAGGAAATCGGCATTTGCAGGGAAAAGCAAAAAAAAAAAAATGTTGTAATGGTCTGTGTTGCCACCTGACAGGCCTCGCCTTTAGCTATGGGTGAGTGTTAGAAGGGGCATTGCGCAAATTGCTATGCAGTTGATTTCAAGCTCAGTATTTCAGTCTATGGACTGGGGAAGTGAGTTTTGGCATCCTGAATTTTGTTGGAAGGATGGAGATAAGTTGCGTTGCCAGAAAGGTTTTGAGAGTGCCCCAAAGATTACCCAAGCTAGCGTGCCAGGGTGAATTGGGTTTATGGTCTTGTATTGGAAGAGGTGATTATAGGGGATTCTCCTTCCTGCGCTCTATAGTATACTACTACTAAAGGAAGATAGTTTGTTAATTTGTATGTTTAAGATTAGTTGTTTTGACACTCTTAGTGGTTTTTGTAATATCAAAACAACTAATCTTAAACAATTGGGTCACCAGACTTTTCAGGGATATATAGAGATTTCCCCCCAAAACAGATATTCAGAATTCTCTCACGTTTATCAAAAATTCGACAACAGCTAGATTAAAAAAGTTTTTCATGCGTGTGAACAAAGTTATTGGAGAGAGAAACTACGCGCTTCTCAGTTGTCTTTTTATAAGCTAGTAAAGAGGAATTTGGAGATGGAGTTCTATTTGAAAGGAGGCAATTATGAAGGAGGTAGGAGATTGATCTCTCTTGATAGAGCCGGTTGTTTGAGATTTGGGATCTATAATCGAGGATTTGGTACTCCAGTTAATATTATGTGTGATGTTTGTAAAGATAAGATACATAATGAGACTCATGTACTTCAAGATTGCAATCCATGTGTGACTTTCTTGCCTAAACTGCAGCAAAAGTATTTAGTGTCTTTTGTGTCATGGAATGGCCCTATCAATAATGATCAATGGAAAAACGTATTACATTCGAATGCCTTAGTTACCTCTTCTTTTGTCAATGCTATGAGGTTTTTTCTGAGAGATCTTTGTAAGAAAATTGTAGGACTAACCAGGAGTCATGCTTCTGGTTTGTCTGTAGGATTATAGTCTCCGCCAAGGGGACTGCTATCCTTATCAATACTACTACTGCTACTACTACTACTACTACTACTACTACTACTACTACTACTACTACTACTGCTACTGCCTTGATGCACCGCGCGGCGAGGCTGCACTTCAGTGGTGACTGGCATGCCTTCGCAGTACTCTTCGCGCTAATCGCTCTGTTTACTGTTACTCTGAGACCAACAACAACAAATACAATATAGAACTAACCAAGCAACAACCAACACCGACAACAGACAACCAGCGAACAAATATCACAGCAAGAAGCAATACGAAATAAATGATCCACAGCGGTCAGTCGAGCTAAGTGTAAAAGGGGTGGCGGGCTGGTAGGAGCAAAGAGCTTAGAGCACAGAGTTTAGGGACGATTTGTCATCTTCACTACGACATCAGTCATCCTCGAGCGAAACACAGAATTGTCTGTAGTCCTTCGGCAGTGTCAATCTGTGCATCGCTGGTCGGCTGCAACTTTGGCACAGGCCGGGCAGCGGCCAGCCTTCGTTGCCGAAGGTCTGTCGAAGCTGCTTGCTTGCTGCGCACGCATAAGATTGACTGCTCACCCAGATGCAGTAGTTATCGGCCGAGTCACACTTGGTCTCCCTACCCTGTGCACGTGCCAACCCTTGCTAGCTGGTTGTCTTCAGGCGAAGACTCGTCCGTGTTTTATCAATGTGTACTGCGAGCTGACATTAACACCATCAAAATCGGACCGCGCTCAAACGTGCAGGATGGTTCCTTTGTTGTTGTACGTGCGAGTGTTTGATTCTGATGGGTTTTGTCTCAATGCATGCTTAATTTTGCAGGCTCCGTGTTGCACGTCAACGATAGCCAGGGTCCAGATCCTGAATCTTTCTCGTGTGCTTTCCTCACCTCCGTCCTGTATTGTTACGTTCCGGCCACGTTATTCTGAGGCTTGTTTGTGCCTGCAGGTGTGGATGTTGGTGAGGGAGTCACCATAGGTAAGCTGACAGTGGGCTCGTGTCAGGAGTGACATTCTGCTCTATGGTGCCAGGTCACAAGGCGATACTGCATGCCTGCACCATTGGAGATCGTTGCATCATCGGTAAGTAACCTCGGTAGCTGGCGTCTGTGAGTGCTGCTTTGACTGGGGTCGATCCAGGAATGGGTGCCATCGTGATGGACGGCGCCAACATCGGCGCCGAGAGCGTAGTGGCGGCCGGCGCGCTCGGTTCTCCCTGCACCGCTCTGCAGCAGCAGCAGCTCACGCCTGTGTTGGCCCTGCAGTCCCTCCCGGCAAAGCCTTCCCGCCTCGCAGTCTGCTGGTCGGCAGGTCATCTACCTTGCGATGTTGCCTTTTGGCTTCTTCAAACTGTAACTGTGTATGTACACTGTGTGCAACGCCTCCCTTTCTCTTGACTGTGTGTGATAGTCCAGCGAAACGGGTGCGTGATGTGAACGAGAAGGAGTTCGCATGGAATCTCGAGTCCGCTGCCAAGTCCGTCACCTGCCCTCCCGATCTCTGTCCTTTTTGTCCTTGGATTTGCTTACATCAGTCTGTACTGGAGATAGTCTCAGCTGGAAGTTTTTGTACGTGCTTGGATAGGTACGTGCGAGTGGCTCAGGACCATGCCGATAGGTCAAATCGTTTTCTCTTATGTGCTGAATATTGACACTTGTCATAGTCACTTTTCGATTGAACTGCTTGCAGTGAGCGCAGTAGTCAAGATCCCTGACTCTTTTCCTGAAGACACTATGTGACTGACACTTTCCCTTTTTATTCGGAAAGGATCCTCTTTCAAAGCATTCATTAACACGCCTACTCTACCACTGCTTGTACGAGCGCGGTTTTTTTTAATCAGTTGCTGAGCGCATTGACGTTTTCTTCGCCCTCAACTCCCAATACTCTGATTCTTTGTTCGTCAACATCCTTTTACGCGGAGTCTTCCTCACTGGCGACTTTCAAGTCACATGCCTCCGACTCAGTGGATAACGCAATGAACTGTGTTCCGGCGCCGCAGGGCCGTCGCCTTGGCCCGACGAGCCTGCTGGCTGCTGCTGAGCTGTCTGAGCCAGCTCCGACCCTGCAAAATTCAGATGTTGTGAAAAGTTGTGTAGTCAAGAACCCGCGGCTTACCATCCTAACAGCGTGGCTCGGACCTGTCAGGCTGATCAATCAAGTTCCAGATCATGAATCGATGACATGTAATCTACCGATGTCAGAATATGCTCTAATTTTGACAATTGTGCAGAAAGAAAAACAGTCATATTTTCTTTTGTTTTCCATCCGTTTTACCTTTTTTCTGGACTTCCTTTCTCTGTTTGCTTTCTCCCCTTTGTTTTCCCCTTTATTTCAGACTGTACGAGTCATTTAATTACCCCCACTTCCCTTCTAGGACTCTTATCCTTCCCACTCATCTCTACGAGTGGCAAGTATTCTATTATAAAAGTTGATTGTGGAAAAACATACTATTGGGTCCCTGGGAGTCAGTACGCAACTTCAAACAGTTGAAAGCTTAATTTTACGCAAGCACTGTTTTAATATTTTGATAAAATACTTGCCACTCTGTAGCCTCGGACCGGGACCGTCCATCATCCCCCGGATAGCAGGTGAAAAGTCTGTTACCGTGAATAGATATTTAATAATATCATAGTAACTTATGATGACTGTCTATTAATAATGACATCAAGGCTGTGGAATACCTAACGTAGAGAGACCGGCTCCGTGATCTCCTATCAGACTGAGCACCTTAACGACCGGCCAAAACCGGAGGCTTTACCGTGCCGTCACAGTGACAATCATTTAAGTCAGTCGGTGGCACTTTCAACTTTTGACCGGCCCGTTTGTAAGCGCAGATTGGTAAATATGTGCTACTTTAATATACCCCTCTGTCAATCCAGATACAATAAGAGGCCATTAATATTAATAACCCTCTTAACCGGGTAACGATAATATTACTAGAAGTGGCAGTTACACTTTTTAGACCGGAATATATTATCGCCGCTTAGGCCGGACAACGGGAATTGGCTGGTCACGGTTTGCCGCCTTGTTTTTATTTACTTATTTAATATTATTTTTGCTAAAATGATTGTACAATCAGAAAGATAGTATCAAGTTCCCACCCAAACCCGTAGCGATTGCAGGGTACCGACACTACAACCACCAACAACAGAGACACCGACTGGCGGAACGGGTTTGATGGTTGGGGGAGCATTTGGCCTCAAAGTTGAACGTGGCAGCCCGCTAGGATCTGTGCGCAAACGGTCAAACGACACAAATGCACGTCGTATTGTAGGTAAAGAAGAGAAAAAGGAAGGAAAAAAAGTAGGAAACTGTACTATCCCCAACGATAGCTCAATGGAAGAGTAAGTCGGTAATATAACCAAACACAGTCCTCAAAAAAGAGAATAATGTCTCGTTATATTAGCTCAGTGACGCAAAGACAAAAAGCCGCCAAAAGACCAGGATCAAATTGGCATTTCAGACGTGTCCGGCCAGACGAAATCTATAAATAGTTTTTTACCTGATAATTCGGGGGGTGATGTCCACAGTACCCCCTCCCAGTTTTTTATGGCGGAACTTCGTTTCCGACATAATACGCTTTGAACTGATTTCTTTTCTGACTAAGATTCGTTTAGAGTTATGTATGAAGATACATCAACTCACGAATTAGCCGTTATAAAACAACAATGATACTTGCCCCGGTACCAATCGTATATATACTCTAGCACATTCAGTATCTATATTAAAATCTTCCTCTTTCTTCTGTCGATAAGATATTTGTGCAGTATGTCCAAGTATAATGTTTTATGGTTGAGTAATAATGTAATGTCGCCATTCCATATATATGTAATAACCGGTCGTCGGTTTCCATAAATACATTTACTTTTTGTGAAGACATACCCTTGTATAAATCGGTATCATTTAATATAGTGTCAGGTGATCAAGTCTGACGACTATATCCGTGGGTTGAGTGCGCCCTAACCTTGCGATATGCCGATACAAGTAGAGATCGATGGAATCCGGTGTAGCAGTTCATGTTATTAAAATATATCAGTTCTTGATTAGACTGTAGAGTCTTTAATGAGATCATCATTCTGGTACTAATGCGGGTCGTATCCAGGAAACACCATCGCTCACTCAAATAGCGATCCCGTAACGGTGATGTTTCGTGGCCGTCTCGTCTGTCTCTGCCGAAGCAAGAGAATAGAATGCCTATTTTTTGTCAGCTGTGTCTTGTTAATCTCTAGAAGAATGAATGCTGTAGTAGCTTTAATATCTAAGTAAGGTTGTCGGGACGATATTGGATCAATGCTATGTTCGCAATCGATCAGGTCCACAATACTTCTAGAGAAAAAAATACTTACTATAGACGCCGTTTACGCGCGCGGACTCCTTTACCTGGTGGAGGACCTCCAACCAAAGTTAAGTCTAAGGTAGACTGTTCGAGGACGCCCCAAATTTTGTGAGGGATTGCGCCTTGTGCCAAGTCAAAAGGAATGTCCAGCACCCCTCGTGGTAGTGCTTGTATGGTCCACGTGGTATGATCTTTATCTGTGCGAGATATGGTATCATCCCATGTCTCAAGTTTCTTGGCGTCTTTATATACTGGAAGGTATTGTCTTACTTTAGGATCTTCCACTGGATCCAGACTCCTCCAGAAATGTAAGACTGGTTGTATTATTTGTGCCGCAGTCGAAATTCGATTCGATCGCGTATGGCGTTTGTGAGGTACTGCCATGACTCTCATGAGATATAAATCTGAGAGCGTGTCATCGGCTACGTGTTGAGCCGCAGGCCTCACCAAGTAAAAAGCGTCTTTGGCCCATGAAATATGTCCAATCGCATCTCCTTCTTTCCAACTGGGGTGAACGAGAGTGTCATTGCCCGCGCGAGGGTCTTGATCTCCGTCATCGCTCCCCTCTTGATGGACTCCTTGCGAACGTGCCGTCCTTATCGCCTTTCTCGGTCGGTCGTAGATAAGGTCATTTTGCGCTCTCCTTATTTGCGCCTCCGTGAACTTTCCTTCCGGCACGTTCGACTCCACCCTTTTGCGGGTCTGAGTCCCCGCCGCCCTTTTGTGGTCGGTGGCCCGCTTGTTCTCCAGCTCAGCCTCCTCCTTCTCCGCAATTCGTGCCCTGTAGGCATCCCGTTCCGAGATATCCTCCTGACGGATTGGTGGGACCTCTTTAAAGTCAGCCTCTATCCGTTTGAGTGCTTGATCAACGGACTCATCTTCAAGTAGGAAGGGATCAAACTTAATCAGCCTTCGTACATTGACTATTTGAACTTTCCCTCTGCCCCTGATTTTATAATTCAAAGGCCCCATCTGTTCCATGATCTGGTATGGTCCTTTCCAGTGGATGAACAGCTTCGAGCTGACTCCCTGAGGAACTGAGGATGGTACAGTAGTACAATATCCCCAACCTGAAATCTGACTTGATCCAGGTGTGCCTGCCTGACACCTTCAGCATCAGTCTTCCTGCGCTCCGCCTCCCTATGCGCCTGTACTATTTGCTCCGCCTCCATCTTCGCCCGAAGTCTCACCCCAAACAGCTCATCCTGATCTGCCCATGAATCTTTTGGGTGCAGCAGTGAGGCTGGGATGGCGGGCTCACGCCCATATACCAATTGGTATGGCGAGACGGAACCTTTTGAACCACCTAACGCTGTAGAGGGTAGGCAATTCATAGCAAAGGCAAACGAGGATGCTGCCTCCACCCATGCCTTTTGGTTCTCCTTCTTCATACAATACATCTTCAGCGCAGCCTTGAGGGGTCTATGCACCCGCTCTATCTTGCCGTTCGCTCTGGGGTTATAGGCGGTGACATATTGCCATTTCATGCCGTAATATGCAGATAGCTTGTCGATGACTTCATTATTAAAGTCAGAGCCTCGATCTGAGCATATTTTTCTCGGCACCCCAATCTGTGAGATGATCCTGTCAATCAACGCCTTGGCTGTTGTTTCTCCCGTAACGTCTTTGACTGGGACCGCCCTGTCTATGGCCGTTAGAAGTATCTGTAACCTTCCGTCGTGACCGGGAAAGGTCCTACATGATCAGTGTGTAAGAACTCGAACATTCCTAAGTGTAAAGGAAAAGTCCCGATCAGGCCAAAATTCGCCTTCAATGGTGTTTTGGATGTCTTGCATGGGATGCATGCATTGACCTGTTCATCAATATTCTCCTTCATCTTCTTCCACCAGAACGTCTCGAAATGAACATATGCATTCTTTGTCGGCCCGGGTGCGCCAGTAGTGGGCAGTTATGAGCAGCGACAAAAATGTTGTGTCTGAGTTTCTCAGGAACCCAGAGAGTCCATTTGTCTGGTTGTGATGCATAGCGCCCGTGTTGGCCTTTGTACCACAAGAGACCGTCTCTCCACCCCATCTCCTTCTGTTGCTCCTTAATCTCCTTCGTCATTTTCAGCTCGTTCGGGTTCTTGTATAGCTGTATTAGCTCTTTGAACTCCGGATCGAGAGCCTGTTGCTGTCTCCATGCAGTGGGCGAGGCTATGTGGATAGTCCCATCCTCTAGCTGCACTCCTATCCCCTCAGGGTTTTCGTCTAACTCCTCCGTGTTCTCCTGCGGGGGTTCCGCATATGCTTCTTGCTTAATCTCTTCTTGTTTTATCTCCGCCTTCATATTCTCATATGCTTCATAGGACCACTCAGCATCCTCGAGGACATGTGCTGCACAACATATCCCATGATCCGGACCTTGCGGGCTATGACGTAGACCCGATCGGTTATATCGGACCCCTCTCGCCATCTGCATCGACTCGATATGATGCATTTCGTATGTGCAGTCTGGGGATAGATCCTCCATTTCTGCTGATGATACGAGAGCTGCCACTTCTGAGTGAAACTCTAGCCTGGAGAGGCTGTCAGCGACAACATTTCGCTTGCCGGGTAGATGGACCATTGTAAAATTGAAACATGACAAGAATGCCTGCCATCTCGCTAGACGGCCAGTCTGTTCATGATTCATCAGCCATAGTAAATTCTGGTGATCAGACCTTACTATAAACTGAGGTCCACCCCATAAATACTCTCTCAACCGTTTGAGGGCCCAGACCACCGCCAGTGCCTCTCTCTGTCTCGTACAATAGTTTCGCTCCGCCGAGCACAACTTTCTACATATAAACATGATCGGGCGCAACTTTTTCTCCTCATCTTCCTGTTGTAAGACTGCGCCGATCGCGAACTTTGATGCGTCTGTGTCGACTACGAATTGCTTCGAAAAGTCAGGCATCATCGGCACGAGTCCGCCATCCTTCGGATCTTTGTAAATGAGATCTTTGAGCGTGTTGTACGCTTCTAAGGCTTCATCATCCCACTTCTCAAAATCACCGAAGTCGATCATTCTCTCCAACTTAGCCCGAGTTGCACCCCAATTGGGTATGAACTGGCTGTAATATTGCGCCATCGCAAGAAATGAGTGCAGCTCTGTGCGATTCTTCGGCCTCTGTCGGCTCATGATCTCCTCCCTCTTCTCTTTGGATATCGAGACTCTATTGTAAGAGATTTCGTACCCCAAATATGTCACGCTTGTCTTTGCGAGTTGACATTTCTTCAAATTACATTTCAGGCCAAATAGTTTGATACGCCTGAAAATATCTGTTAGATGGTCGATGTGCTCTTCCATCGTATTGAAGTACACGATAATGTCATCGATGTAACAAAATGAGTACTCTCCCGCCTTCTGTCCTCTTCTCCTCATGAAACATCCCTCTGTCTGGTCATTATATTTGCTACTCATCATGCTTTGCATCGCTTTCTGAAAGAGTCCCGGGGCCTGTTTGAGTCCCATCGGAAGTACTTTCCACTGATATATCTCCATTCCTACTACAAATGCAGTCAGCCATCTGGACTTTTCATCCAGTGGAATTTGCCAGAAGCCATTCTTCAGATCAATGACTGAGTATAGCTTGGCGTTCCGCAATACTCGCCTTCCTTCTTCAAGAGTAGGTAATGGATTTCGTTCCTCCTCTAAAATTTTATTGACGCGGGCATAGTTAACCGTTAAGCGCCATTCTCCTCCCGGTTTAGGCACCAGTCTCGGTTGGAAAACTATTGGAGATGTCGATCTCTCAATGAAATCTTCATCGAGTAACTGCCGTGCTTGTTCTTCTGCGATCTTTGCTTAATGTATACTCAGATTTGCCCGTCGTGGCGCCGGGGAAGGCTCAGCACCTGGTATTTTACAAATAACCGCAGTGAAGTCTTCCGGCTTGACACCTCCCGCTTGAGGAGGGTCAAAAATCATTTTGTTCGCCTTCAATCTCTCTTTCAAAACCTCTTTCTCCTTCTCCGTACCTGCTCCTCCTGCCAATTTCTCGTCTATCGCCGCCTTAAACTCCTCCTCTGACATTCTCTTTTGATGCTTGAGGGGTGCTCTGTCCTCCTCCAAGCCCAACTCTTCTTCTGATATATCGTCCATTCCCGTTTTTTCATATGTGGCAGTGTCTGGTTCGTCGTCCTCCGCCAGACCTACCAACATATCTATTAATCTCGCATATTGCAACGGAGCTTTTCGGGTGTAGAAACCATCGAAGCATGTGAATGCTTGAGGAATCAATTTCAACTTGTCCTGGTCTCTGAGCTTCCGCTTGTATGCACTGCTCTGCTCACGAGTCCCGAGACGACAAGCCACCACTAAGTGTTGCTTCCGTGAGGGCACCGGTATCGGATGATCAATAAGCCGGTCCCGTATCTCCTGCGCCCATATCGCCTTCTTATTGTACGGGAGTATGACCGTATATGGTTTATTATTTTCAAAAAGAGTGCGCAGGCGCTTTTTCACTTCTGTCAGTGAGCGCGGCCACGTAGGCTCGCCACCCCAGAATTCGGTAATAAAGCTTTTAATATCTTCTGCCGGGATATCAGGGAGTCGTCCCCTTCTCGGTATAAACTCCTGTCTGTCCTTCTCTTCCACCTTTACGTGAAAGCAGTACCCGTTGGTAACATATACATCGGCCCCTGCTCCTTCTTCAAATCTCGCCAACGATGGGCACCTTTGTCCCATGCATATAATCTCCTCTTTCCTCTTTTCAATGAGATCGTCTATCGACTTTTTATACCATTGTGTAGAGACTGTAGCCGTATAGACCTCCGCCTCTCTCTTGTCTGACAGGTTTGAACCATCTTTAGTCACCGCGTCCGTTGGCATATATGCCTCATATGCGTGTGTAATGGCCACCTGTTTCCCTTCCGATGCTACCCCTAGGTGTAGGGCCTCGTATGAGTCAATAGCATGGAGAGAGTCGACAGTATATTCTTCTCCTGGCTCTACGCCCGTATATGACTCTTTTGGCGGCGCAATCAATCACTACGTTCATTGTCGCCAGTTGGTCGTACGACAAAAGAACAGATCCGTGGTATTCGGGGACAACGTAAAAGTCCACTCGATATACTCGTCCGGATTTCAATTTAAAATTTAAAGTGATGATGCCCGTTATATCCGTCCGACTACTAACTCCTTTCAAGGTGCCAGATGATTTTTTCATATTAGTTTCTAACCACTCATGGTGTTTCGTAGTAAATTTCTGGCCGACAATATTAATATTCGCCATAGTATCACTACCAACGTTTATAAAGGTATTTAATGTTTCGCAAAAAAGGTTCGTATAGCATAAAGCGTCTGGCCGGTGACTTTTTAAGGCCAATACAAGGAGCTTGTGTTCTAAAATCTGTATCCTTTTCTCGAGGTTCGCCTCCTCCTCCCTTTCCGCCGTTTTTGTAATGTCTTTTTTGGGTATTGTTCACAGGCGAAGGATGATTGTCCTTGCTTTCTCTGTTTGAGACCGTGAGGAGAGGTTGATGTCCTCCATCCTCCTTGTCTATTGTCTGTCTCGGCAAGTTGATAAGATTGATTGCCGGTTCTATTCTTGCTTTCTTCGGCTGTGGCTGCGACAGGCCCGCCTGCTTTCTCTTTGCCAGCGCTTCACTCGCCTGCCTATTAGCAGCATGCACTGTTTGTTGTCGTGATGGGTGTACTGGTATTGTACTACCTTTGAGTTGGTCTGTGGCCTGCTGTGGGCTCTTAGACTCACTGGTACCCTTGGTTGGGACCTGCACAACGGTGTATCGTGCAATGCATGTTGTTCTGTTTTCTCCCTCCTTTTCTAGTCATTGGACTACCTCAAATCTGTTACCTGAGTCGGCATCAGTGTCGGTAGTGGTTGCGCCTGATGTCGCATAGGCCTGTGGTGCTGAGGAACTCGAGCTTGAGCTCGAGCCGTCTGCCCAGCCCCCATCTCTGTGGTACGGGCGCTCTGCGCTGCCGTATCCACCTCGGCCAACCCATCTTTCTCCTCCTCTACCTTGAAATACACCTCTTCCTCCTGCTCTTCTCACAAATCCTCTCTCCCCCCCGCGAGTGTATGTGCCTCGTGCGAAAGGGGCTCCTCCTCCTCGATTGATCACTCTCTCTCCTCCTCTTCCTCGTGTTCCACCTCTTCCTCTACTTGCGGCTTCTATGGCTGCCGTCTTCTGATCATCTCTAGCGAAAAGAGAATTGATCGCGTCAGCTAGTTCGTGGTCATGGTCCGCGACATCCTGTAATTTCCACCCCTGATCCTTGCGCAGTCGGCGCAGAACGGCGACGGTGTTGGTTTCGTCCAACCGTACGTTCTTGAGGGTGTGTTTCGGATGCGGGTGTCCTCGACATCGTGGTTGTACGGGCATTTCTTATTTGTGTGTTTGAAGCATTGTGCCCGTGCCCACCAACGAATACAAGGTGTGTTAGCTTCACGACTGTTCTCTCTTGGTCGCTTTCCTAGAGATCGTTGCGTATGTGCGGCTTGCGGTTGAGCAGAAGCCGATGCAGAACCGATCCAGGATGCTGTCTGGCTGTCGAGCCTCTGACAAGCGGTCATTACTTCGGTCCACAACATTTTTGGGCTCACGGCCTTAGTCGTGGCCTCAAAGACGCTCATCTCCAAAAAGTTCAAGTGCTTTACCTTGTCGAAGGTTTTGCAGTCTTGCATGAGCAGTGTGAGCTTATTTTTGTTGTAGACGTGCAAAGCACTGAGGAAATATAGGAGTATGGCTTTGTGGTTATAAAAGAGAGTGTACTGGGTGCCCACATTTGTTAAGACAGATGCAAGCTGAGTGACAGACTGCAACTGCTCCGATACTAAGTCGAAAATTTCAAACCCAATCAATGTGCCAGTGCACAAGTGTTGGTATCCACTTGCCTTAAAGTATCGAATGAGGGCAGCAATGGCCAGAGTACAACTCATCTCTGCATGTCCACCTTTCCTTGCTAGCTCCTCCTCTCCTCTGTACTTCTCGTAAGTTATACGATCAAAACCAGCTCCAAGGAGGGATCGATCACAGAGATGTTCTAGGACTTCATATTCCTGCTCCACCTCACACTGGTTTTGCTGGAAGCATCTGTCCATCTCATTGAGCTTAGTCATGAGTGTCTTCTCTGTGTCAGCCTCATTGGCAGTGATAGCATAGAGCTTAAGGCCCCCTCCCCCAATTTTGATTTTAGCTAGGGCTGCCTGCAGCGCCTGCTTTTTCTTCTGGGAGTCAGTCAAGTTAATTACTGTCCCTCCCCCTTGGGGTCCTCCTCCTGTGGGTCCTTCTCCTGCTTTCTTGGGAGCTGGGTTAGATGTGGTAGGTGGAGCCGTTGGCTGTGGAGCCACCCGTGCTACTGCCATTGCCACAGCTATCTTCTCCTTCTGCTCCTTCTCCTCTTTCTGTCTCGTCTCTTCTTCTTTCACCTGTCGTGCTAGATGAGTCACGAACTGTGCAAGCCCTGTGGCACTAGAGAGGAAGTGTGCCTTTTTTCTCATGGTTTGTGCGTTCATAAAATTCCGCAACGAGCACAGCAGCGTAGAGTGTTGCAGATATGTAGTATATGTCGCACAGTGTAAGAGTGTCGCCATACTTGATATCCTGCAATGGCACTCTTTCGTGCTCAAACCTCACTTTGTTGAAGAGATGCTTCGCAAGGCCGGGAATTTTGATCAGGAGGTTGCTTTGACCTTGTCCTTGTCTATTCCTTTTCTCGTAAGGAATGTAGATGTGTGTTTTATAATAGGTTGGGTAGTTAAGGAAGAAGGACTCTTCATCATCATATGTAGCCAACTGTTCCCATGTATTTGGGATATTCTGGCCAACATTCTCCATCTCTCTCTCTGCCTCTGTCAATGGAGATCCTCCAGTCTGACCTGCACTCGCTTCTTGTGCATTACCCCCCCCCCCCCTGTCGACTCTACATCGGCTGTATACGTATACTCCTCTCTCTCCTCTCCATCTCTATCCCCCCTCTCTCCTGAGTAATGAGTCTCCTGCTCCTCTCCTCCCTCACTAGGACCATAATCAGTTGGTGTCACACCAGCCTGCTCATTCTCGTCTTCCATCTTAAGTTATGAGAGTCACGTCTGCTTTTTTTTTTTTTTTTTTTTTTTTTTTTCCCTCTGTTATTCTTATCACTCTATGCAACCTTCTTCTCCTTCTTCATTTTCTCTGTTGAAATAGTTATGGGGCGTCAGGCCCTACACAGAGATAACGATATTTTGGTCAAAAGAGCTGTTTTGTAGAATTCAGTCTGTCGTCGGACAGTGCTTCGATATTTGTCTTGCTCTTGTGTGAGAGATGTGTAATCTCCTCTGGTTTCTGCAGAGAAAATGCAAGGAAAATGGTTCAGAACAGAGAGTGGGAGTGCTTTGCTCGTTTTCCCTCTGTCTGTGTGTTTGTCTGATGTTTGTTTCGCACTTGTCCTACTTGGCTTTATGCAAGCAGCAAGAGGGAGTGGAGTAGGTGTTGTCTGGTGTCTTGTAAAAGAGCACACAGAAGCCAAATGTGCACAAGGGCTAAAGGTTATGCCAGCTTGTGACAAATTGATTGCTTGTTTGTAAGTTTTTTCTTTGAGGATGAGTAGGAGTGTGGGTTTTCGTCTGATGTCTGTGCGACAGATCAGCGAAAAATAATTTTGTGCTTATCTGATGTCTGTACGACAGATCAGAAAAGAAATCAGCCTTTAGCTATGGACTCCAAATGTACTATCCCCAACGATAGCTCAATGGAAGAGTAAGTCGGTAATATAACCAAACACAGTCCTCAAAAAAGAGAATGATGTCTCGTTATATTAGCTCAGTGACGCAAAGACAAAAAGCCGCCAAAAGACCAGGATCAAATTGGCATTTCAGACGTGTCCGGCCAGACGAAATCTATAAATAAGTTTTTTACCTGATAATTCGGGGGGTGATGTCCACAAAACAGAAACAACTACAGTGAACCAAATATTAATGACTGAAACAAAACCTAGTATTGTAACCGGCTGGCATAAGCCAATTCTGTCCGGGGTGCGCCATCTGCAAAACATCTAATCCGTTGCGAACAGGAACTGCTGTATCCCCTCGTCCAGGTCGAAGCGGGAATCCCTCCAGTGCCAAACCACAGACTTCATGAAGCAGACCTACGGGTCGGGGCGCCTGCTGCGATGCTGGGGAACTCCGATGAAGGAAGATGGGAGAGAGAGAGAGCTCTAGAGAAGAGAGGGGGGGGTGGCCGGTAGGGGAACGTGGTCCAAGGCCGGTAGCAAAGAACTAGCCTGGTCCGTCCGTCCCACCTTGAAAACAACTCCCACCGCATACCAGAAAAACCTCTGGGAAGACAAGTTTGAAAAAATCACTTAAGAGAGAGCAGACTTTGAAGATGATGTGCCAGTCCTTGTCGTGACCTCCATCCCCATGACCATGCAGTTCCCTTATGAGGCAAACCTTAACAGTAACTCGAACTCGTCGAAGGGGCGTCTGCTGCGGTGCGAAGCTAAAACCGAAGCAAAAGCCAAAACCGAAGCCGAAGCCGAAGCAGAGGCCCGAAAGCTGAATGTCACAGCTAATAGAAGCAAAGAGCATAACCCAAAAGCAGAAGCCAAGCCGGTGCTAACAGAAGCAGAAGCAGAAAGCCGAGAGCAGAAGGCTGCAATCCAGGTAGAAGAATCAAGCCGAAAACAGAAAACACAGGAGCCAAAGTTGAAGCCGAAAGCTGAAAGTCATCGAAAGCGGTGCCGAAGCTGAAGGCAGGCGGCAGCAAAAAGCAGAAGCAGGAGCCGAAAGCCTGATGCTGAAGCAGAGCTGAAGCAGAAACTGAAACTGAAGACAGAAAAACTTCAAAGCCGAAGCCGAAGCAGAGAGCGATGCGAACAAAAGCCCAAGCAGAAGCAGAGAGCCGAGACACAAAAGCTAAAGCTCAGGTAGAAAATTTAAGACTCTGAAAACAGAAACCAACGCAGGAAACTGAAAGCAAAAACCTGGAGACAAACTTCAAGCCGAAAGATGAAAGCTGAAACTGCAATGTTGAAGCTGAAACTGCAATGTTGAAGCTGAAGTCGCAGCTGAAAACTCAAGCAGGAAGCAGCAGAAGATGAAACGAAACCGATACAGGGGTCGAAGCCGAATGCTGAAGCAGAACGGAAGCAAAGCTCAGGGCCCAAAATGAAAACAGAAGCTGAAGTCAGGGAAGCAGCAACCAAAGTCAATAGAAGAAAGATTTGAAGACCAAGCAGAAAAACCGCAGTTGATCGCGAAGCTATATGAGCCGAAAGCTGAAGATGAAACTGAATAGGTGAAGCTGAAGCCGCAGCCGAAAACTCAAGCCGAAAACAGCAGAAGACAAAACGAAGCCGATATAGGGATCGATGCCGAAGGCTGAAGCGGAACTGAAGCTGAAGTAGAAACAGAAGCAGAAAGCAGAAGCCAGCGCAGAAGTAAAGATACAGGCTGAGAGAAGAATCAGAACGCTGAAGCTGAAGCCGAAGGATGAAAGCAGAAGCCTTAGCAGAAGGGTGAAAACTGAAGAAGAAAGTTGAAGTAGAAAATAGAAAACCAAAGTTGAAAACCAAAGCTGAATCAATTTAGCAAAAGAGGAAGCTAAAATGAAGCTGAAGCGGAATCTGGAATAGAGACCGAAGAGGAAGGAAACCGAAGATGAGGGCCCCAATCAAAGACACAAGCTGAAGCAGGGGATGCAGCAACTGAAACTCCAATAGGAAAAAAAGGAGAAAGAATCGAGACCCACGCAGAAAACACGCAGTTGATCGCGAAGCTATAGAAGTCGAAAGCTGAAGCTGAAAATGATTATGCGAAGCTGAAGCTCATTACGCCCTCACCACCACATCGCTTGCACTAGCGCTCATCACACGCGATCGCTCGCCCTCGCATGCTTCTCAAGCAGCAGACGAAGACTCAAGCAGAAAGCAGCAGAAGACGCGTACGAAGTGAAGCAGATACAGGGGTCGAAGCCGAAGGCTGAAACAGAACGGAAGCTGAAGAAGATCCAGAAGCAGAAAGTAGAAGCCAGCGCAGAAGCAGAGGTACAGGCTGAGAGGACAATCAAAACGCTGAAGCCGAAGCAGAAAGAAGAAATCAGAAGCCTTAGCAGAAGTGCGAAAACAGAAATTGAAAGCTGAAGTAGAAAATAGAACACTAAAGCTGAAAACCAAAGCTGAAGAAAAGCCAGAGCGAAAGCTAAATTTAAGTTATTCGGAAATAGAGACTGAAGAGTAAGGATGAAGTGGAAACAGAAGTTGAGGACCCAAATCGAAAACAGAAGCTGACGTCAGGGAAGCAGCAACTGAAACACTAATAGGAAAAATATTTAAAGCCCAAGCAGAGAAACCGCAGTTGATCTAGAAGTTAAAGGAGTCGAAAGCTGAAGATGAAACTGATTAGGTGACGAAGAAGAGAGGGATGAGGATGTGCTCATATCCCGGGCCCATGGGCTAACCCTTTAATGCCGTGTAAAGGACGTCAGCGCGTGTCTCCCCTTGGGTCTGGATATTCCAGGACAAATCGGGTCCTATGAGGAAGCATCGATTCGCACGGGCCCGAGCTTCCAAATCACGTATGAACCAATGGATCACGTCGGTTTGGAGCCATCCTCTGCGGCCCAGGTTGAAAGACGCTGTCTGAGGCCATGCACCAAAGACGGTGGCGTGTCTCGACATCGATGGGGACGGGGCCAGCGTGAGCGGGGCATGCGTCGTCGGAGAGAGGTCGGAGCTAATGCCGGGCGTCTGCGCCACTCTCCAGTAAGGTGAGTCGCTCATGGGGTGACGGTGTTCCACGCCTGGCCCATGTCATCCAGCTGTTTACCACATTTTTCATGCAGCCAAGCCACACACCTCTTGCCATAGTAAATAGTAATACATTGCCCCAAAAAATCGGCAACAAAGAACAAAGAACAACCACTCCCCTAGTTTCAACCGCGACACAGTTTGGCGGATAGCTATGCTGCGCAAACCCCCCTCCCCCCCCCTCTAGCACTAGCTTCTTATGCAGGGCCAGCAAGCCTTCCGACCGCGCCTCCAGTACTCTGCTTCTTAATATATCATCAGTGAAAACTATCCTTTCTCCTGGAGCACCTTCTACTCCTCTAGCATCCCTGTGCTCCTCCCTAAATATGGAACGTTCGGCCCGAGTCTGATTCTCATCTACAACGTGCCGACCACCAAAAACCATGATGGGTGTGTGTGGCTTGCCCACCCACAGCTTCCCCATCTGACTCTCGTGTGTCGGGACTACCACAGCACATAGTCCTGCCTCGCTGCCCGCATCGATGAGGGACAGGAAACCACTGTTATATCCAGTCTGCAGTCGCAGTCTCTGTCCTGCCTGGACTGGATGCTGTTCTGCCCACAACTTCGCTATCTTCACTACAGCCCCTCTTATCGCCTGTATATGAACACAAGGGGTATATACCATGGACAGAGATGTAAAGAGATAGGGGTACATCAGGAACACAGAGTACCTGGTTGGCTGCGAGGTTGGAAGCAGGTGAGGTGGACGATGACGCGGACGGGCTGGGCTCAGCGGCGGCCGGAAGCGCGGCAGGCGGCCCCATGCTTGCCAGAGATGTAGACGAAGACGAAGACGAAGACGATGAAGAAGACGAAGACGATGACGAAGACGATGACGAAGACGATGACGACGTATCGGCAGTCACGCTGGACGATGATGAAGACGAAGATGATGACGAAGACGAAGAAGCTTTGGAGGGGGCTGCGGGGGGGCATCTTGCTGACAGGCTTCTTCCCTGGGGTCTGCTGCTGACTGTCAGCCTTCTTCGCTGGGGTCTTCTTGCTGGCAGCCTTCTTCGCTGGGGTCTCCTTGCTGGCAGCCTTCTTCGCTGGGGTCTCCTTGCTGGCAGCCTTCTTCGCTGGGGGCTTCTTACATACATACATACATACATACATAGAAATTTCAATGCATGCATTGAAATGACTGTTCAGCTTTCAATGCATGCATTGAAATTTCAATGCAGGATACATTGAAATTTCAATGCATGTATTGAAATGACTGTTCAGGTTTCAATGCATGCATTGAAATTTCAATGCAGGATGCGTTGAAATTTCAATGCATGCATTGAAATGACTGTTCAGCTTTCAATGCATGAATTGAAATTTCAATGTATGCATTGAAATTTCAATGCATGCATTGAAATTACTGTTCAGCTTTCAATCCATGCATTGAAATTTTAATGCAGGATTCATTGAAATTTCAATGCATGCATTGAAATTACTGTTCAGCTTTCAATGCATACATTGAAATTTCAATTCAGGATGCATTAAAATTTCAATGCATGCATTGAAATTACTGTTCAGCTTTCAATGCATACATACGCTGGTAGCCTTCGTCTTCGCTGAGTGCTCCTTGCTTGCATCTTTCTTTTCCTCCTTCGAGCCCGTCTTGTCGCCGGTTCCGAACACGCAAACTCGATTCTATTTCATGGAATTAGATATTAGTGACTATCTGCCGAAGAAATCGATCGTGAAGGATAAGAAGATGACAGAAAGAATGCGTCGCAGAGTTGCTCCACTCTGCAGCAGGGGCCTCCACTATCACACTTGAGCTTGTTTAGGCTCTTTCCTCTCTCTTGGTTGGTTGGTTGGTGCAGTGGGCTGTTCTGTCTGTCGTCTCTCTCTCTCTCTTTGTGTGGACTATGTTAGCGGCTGATATACTATCGATCTGCTCCCATGTCCTACTTCTGGCCTCCCTTCTTCAAGCAACAAGTCATCACAAGAATAATAATAATAATAATAATAATAGGCTTCCTCAGACTATAGCATCAGATCCAGATCCTGGACATGTGCCTCCATTAATAATAATAATAATAATAATAATAATAATAATAATAATAATAATAATAATAATAATAATAATAATAATAATAATAATAATAATAATAATAATAATAATAATAATAATAATAATAATAATAATAATAATAATAATAATAAGGAGCACAAGAAGAAGAAGAAGAAGAAGAAGTAGGAGCACAAGAAGAAGAAGAAGAAGGAGAAGAAGAAGAAGAAGAAGAAGAAGAAGAAGAAGAAGAAGAAGAAGAAGAAGAAAAAGAAGAAGAAGAAGAAGAAGAAGAGAAGTTCAAGAATTAGATGGAGAGGATGATGTTGAAGAAGAATTAGAAGAAGAAGAAGAAGAAGAAGAAGAAGAAGAAGAAGAAGAAGAAGAAGAAAAAGAAAAAGAAAAAGAAGAAGGAGAAGAAGAAGAAGAAGAACTGTATGATGACAGAAATTAAGAAGAGGAAGAAGGTAGAAGAAATGTATGACAGAAATGAAGACGGAGTGGAGCAATGAGCAAAAAAATAAAAAAAGTTAATTTACTTACTCGTTAAAAGTGTTGTTTACTTACTAGTTCAAGGCGTTTTTGGTATTAAAATGATAACACTGCATTGATATACTGTTTATCAATGCATGCACTGAATTCTCATTTCAATGCATGCATTGAAGATCAATGCATGTATTGAAAAGACACATTTCAATGCATGCATTGAAATTTTCATGCATAGATTGACAATCATGGATCAATGCATGCAGTGAAATACACATTTCTGTGCTGAATTGACATTTTACTAGTTTTAATACATGCATTAAAAATCAATGCATGCATTGATCTGTGATCAATACATGCATTGATCTGTGCTGCATTGAAATTTGAATGTATGTATTGGAAATCAATGCATGCATTGAAATACACATTTCTGTGCTGCATGTACATTTTAATGCATGCATTGAAAATCAATGCATGCATTAATTAGTGCTGCATTGACATTTTAATGCATGCATTGAAAATTAATGTATGTATTGAAACAAACATTTCTGTGCTGCATTGAAATTTCAATACATGCATTGATACACATTTCCAGTGCATTGAAATATCAATGCATTTCAAGGCATCATGCATGGCGCATTGAAATTTCCATGCATGCGCATGCATCAGAATTTCGATGCAGTGCATTAATATTGAAGTTTCAATTGCAATATTAATGCATGCATTGACATCCCGTCTGGTAGTGTTGATTCACGATCATGATCTTTCTTATAATTAAAGCTTGGGTATCCAAAAGTGTGAGGAAAAGGTTTGTGGTGGAAAAGAGAGAGAAAAACAGAAAAACTAAAACTAGAAAAAGGAGCGCGCGGCTGATATTGGGCTAGTTGGGGTGCGTGTGTACATGTGTTCGCGATCACGATCGAAATTAAAGCTTAATTATAAGCTGCATGGCACAGCTGTACATGTCAGTGCAGAAGTACGTATACGTATATATACTAGTGTACACGTGAGGAAAACGTTTGTGGTGTAAAAGAGAGAGAAAAAGGACTAGCGGAAATTTGGGGTGTGTGGGTAACTGAAGGTGTGAGAAAAAGGTTTGTGGTGGAAAAGTGAGAGAAAAAGGAATGACAGAAATTTGGGGTTTGTCGAAAACTTTTTGGTGGGAACCTGAAAGCCAGGGAAGGAGAAATATGTACAGATTTCCTTGAAAGTGTAGGGAAAAGGGTAGTAGAAGTGTGAAAAGGTAAATAGGTGACCCTTCTGGGAGCGCCGTCAGGCGTGACCTTTAACCCATGTTTACGAGATCATAAGTAGAAGACAGAGAGAGAGATCATAAGTAGAAGACAGAGAGAGAGAGAGAGAGATCTTCCTCTCTCTCTTCCTCTCTCTCTTCCTCTCTTCCTCTCTCTCTTCCTCTCTCTTTTCCTCTCTCTCTCTCTCTCTTTTCCTCTCTCTTCCTCTCTCTCTCTTCCTCTCTCTCTTCCTCTCTCTTCCTCTCTCTTCCTCTCTCTTCCTCTCTCTTCCTCTCTCTTCCTCTCTCTTCCTCTCTCTTCCTCTCCTCCTCTCCAGTACTCTCTCCTTCTCTCCTCCTCCTCTCCTCCTCTCCTCCTCTCCTCCTCTCCTCTCCTCTATCTCTCTCTCTCTCTCTCTCTCTCTCGGAAGAGAGAGAGGAAGAGAAGGGCGCGGGTGCGTAAATTCGCGCACCGCAAACCATCCTTTCAGGTGTTGGCGCAGCCCCTAGTTATTATTATTATTATCATTATTATTATTATTATTTAGGGAGTACATAGGCCATCGGTCCCTTTCCATGGGTTGATTGGTATAAAGCTCCTAGAGTAATGTTCTATGCCGTCACTTCCTTTATTCCACCGATTGGTGTGGAGACTTTCCTTATGGAATGGAGGACTGGATGCACATGGCCTTTTGGCTCAGCAATTGGCAGGAGATACATTATAATTATTGTAATAATAATAATAATAATAATTATTATTATTATTATTATTATTATTATTATTATTATTATTATTATTATTATTATTATTATTATTATTATTGATGGAGGCGCATGTGCAGAAATGCATCCGCCATTGACAGCGAAGCACTATTATCGTTATTATTATTATTATTATTAATTATTATTTGGACACCGTGATAGCCCAGTGGTCAAGTTCTACCATCTGGGCCCTGTCGCCAGTTCGATTCCCGTCGGTGCCACCAGTATTTTCATTGTACATACCGATCCGTCTGGACCAGTATTTTCATTGAACATACCGGCCCGTCTGGAAGTGTTGGAACTGCCCTTGCGGGGGTGTCATTAGAGCTTATCGTCAATTCTTCGTACTCCCCTCACGGGTGAGACGATGGAGGCGCATGTGCAGAAATGCATCAGCCATTGACAGAGAAGCACTATTATTATTATTATTATTATTATTATTATTATTATTATTATTGGACACCGTGATAGCCCAGTGGTCAAGTTCTACCATCTGGGCCCTGTCGCCAGTTCGATTCCCGTCGGTGCCACCAGTATTTTCATTGAACATACCGCTCCGTCTGGACCAGTATTTTCATTGAACATACCGGTCCGTCTGGAAGTGTTGGAACTGCCCTTGCGGGGGTGTCATTAGAGCCTATCGTCAATTCTTCGTACTCCCCTCACGGGTGAGACGATGGAGGCGCATGTGCAGAAATGCATCAGCCATTGACAGAGAAGCACTATTATTATTATTATTATTATTATTTTAAACTGTGACGCCAACTCATAACCCTTTGGTGGTAGATGCTGGGGAGGAAAATCTTAAACTCCGCACATGCTGGTTGATAGCCCAGGACCCAGCAGACACCAGATTGTTATGGGTGGGGTTTCGAGGCAGCTCTAGCAACCGCGCTTGGTGTATGCACTTGCACATTCGGTGACGTCTTGCAAGAGGTTGCTGGGACTGCGGAATAACCTCGGCTTAGTGCAGTCTTGCCCTCAGGAGCTCCATCGGTGGCCCCGATCATCAGGCGAGAGACTGACACGGGGGGGTGGAGGACCTCGAACAAGGGTATTGGAGGCTTATGTCCGTTGAGGATATGCCATTAGCTGCATCAGTACGCCTCAGATATAGTATTATTATTATTATTATTATTATTATTAATTATTATGGACACCGTGATAGCCCAGTGGTCAAGTTCTACCATCTGGGCCCTGTCGCCAGTTCGATTCCCGTCGGTGCCACCAGTATTTTCATTGAACATACCGCTCCGTCTGGACCAGTATTTTCATTGAACATACCGGCCCGTCTGGAAGTGTTGGAACTGCCCTTGCGGGGGTGTCATTAGAGCTTATCGTCAATTCTTCGTACTCCCCTCACGGGTGAGACGATGGAGGCGCATGTGCAGAAATGCATCAGCCATTGACAGAGAAGCACTATTATTATTATTATTATTATTATTATTATTATTATTATTATTATTATTATTATTATTATTATTATTATTATTATTATTTTGACACCGTGATAGCCCAGTGGTCAAGTTCTACCATCTGGGCCCTGTCGCCAGTTCGATTCCCGTCGGTGCCACCAGTATTTTCATTGAATATACCGGTCCGTCTGGACCAGTATTTTCATTGAACATACCGGTCCGTCTGGAAGTGTTGGAACTGCCCTTGCGGGGGTGTCATTACAGCCTATCGTCAATTCTTCGTACTCCCCTCACGGGTGAGACGATGGAGGCGCATGTGCAGAAATGCATCAGCCATTGACAGAGAAGCACTATTATTATTATTATTATTATTATTATTATTATTATTATTATTATTCTGGAGGGGTGCACAAGATGGCACTCCATGGGAAGAGGAGGTGGTTGGGCCTCTCCCCACGAAGGTGACCGCTTGGGGAGGGCGGTCACCGGGATATGCGCAACTCTCAACTGGGCATTTACTCGGTAGGGGTTCGGCCAGGCAGGTTGTGGGGTTGTCTGTTGGATTGTTGGTTGGCTCGTTTTTCTTGGCTGTTGGTTTGGGTCTGGTTTCCTGGTTAGCCCATTTTCGCCGAATTTCCTGCCGAGTAAATGCCTGGGGGCTTCCAGTTCCGGTTTGGTGATCTTGTTGAGGTGAGCATTCGGAGGAAACAGTACCGAGATGGGTTGAAGATAGGATTCACATTGAACCGAGATGGGGCCGAGTTGACCTGTTCCAACTCGGCTCCATTTCGGCTTCATGTTAATCCTATCTTCATCCTATCTGGGTTTTGTCTCCTCCCTATCTTCGCTTCTTCGGGCTTGCCTAACTGGAACACATGATGAGCGCACGTTGGAGAGGGGCTTCAGTCGGTCCCAATGCCTGCCAGTGCCTTGCTGCGTTGCCGTGCCTTGCCCCATGCATTCACACCCTCCACCGTTGCATTTCTAACTGAGCAGCTTCGGCTGGGATTACTATACTTGTCTGTAAGACCCTATAGGTACCGCTAGGTTCGCGCCTTCTATACCCACGTGGGGGAAGGAGTTTCAGCGGCACGCCGTCCGATCTGGCTCCACTCGGGGACACCCGTACCTCATGATGTGTATTGTTAGGAGCAGCTGAAAGTCCATAAGGCATGAGAGTAGAGGCGTTGGCGATGCGATGGAGAGTGTGTGTAGTGCGTGAGGCAGGTTCTGGCGACGCTGGGGGTGCTGGCGGGCGCCGAAGGGCACGAAGCGACGCGGCAGCGTCCAGTGACACCGGCGGAAATGCGTGTAGTGTGTGTTGCAGATACCGCCGATGCTATTTGCATGGACGGGCGCTTTCCTCGGCGTAAAGAGGCGCGGCGGTGATGGCCAGCGACATTGGCCGTCTACTACTCTCAATGGATTACAAATACGCGAAGCACGGAGCTACCACTGTGGCCCTTATGGGACAAGGTAGAATCGCCGAAGACCTGGACAATCCCCGTGGGAATGCCTCTTCGACGGGCTCTGGCCCGATGTCCCAGGATGGGAGGATGAGGGCTCGCGTATATGACGGAATTCCTGAACCACGTGGAGAGGCTATCTTAGCTGCGCCTCATCCTTCCTCCCCAAACCTGGCACACGGGTCGGCGCTTCAACATAAGGCGAGCGGCGCTATATGGCAGATGGCACCGCCGCCTCGACGGTACCGGCGGGTAGATCGGTACGACAAGGACGGGCGTAATCTGATTGTCTGGGGGCTCTCAGAACGCGCCAATCTACAGGAGATCGCCTCCAAAATGAGCGGTCTTGGTCTGGTGGTCCCGGTAATGGAGTGGCAAGGCCAGCGAATGTCTCGTCACCTGGAGCTGGTCTACGAGGACGATGCCAGCAGGCAGACGGCGTTGCAGCAACTCAAACATCTCAAATTCTTCGGCAGAGGGGTCAATGTGGCCCTTGGGCGCAGGTTCAGGGACAGGGAACGTGTCCGAAGGCTTATTCGCATCCATCTGCGTGGGGAAGCGGCGGTCCGGAAGGAGGAAGCTGCGACGGGATATCGCGTCTTGCCTCTGCATGAAGAATGTGTCGATGATGTGCAGGTGGTGTCTTCGCAATTGGCTGCCAATGCACCTAAGTGTGTGTCTGAGTGTGCTGATATGCATGTGGTGGCCCTGCATTCGGCGGCCAGTGCAGTGGGGGACCAACCTGCGCAAGCACCTGCAGAGGGGGGCAGCACGAGGGCGGAAGCCAAGCGCGGCCGTCGGGTCCGGAAACGAGCCAAGAAGCACCGCTCCAAGCAGTTCGATACCGGCTTCAAGCTACTCGTCGCGAGTCACAACTGGCAGGGTAAAACGGGATACGACAACGTAGGCACGGCGGAATGGGCATCATTCTACAAGCACGAGGGCTGGCTAGTCATCGGGGCTCAGGAGCACCGCATGGGCAAGAAGCAACTTTCCAAATGCAGCCTGGATGGATTCCGGATTTTTGGAAAACCTGCGGAGGTCAGCGAGAAAAATCGCTGCAAGGGTGGGGTTCTATTCGCGGTTGCTAACTTCTTTGGTCCGTATTGCAACCTGGTGTCAGCCCCCGTCGACCACCGGCAGCAAGTGTGGCTGCGTATCGCCTCGGGTGTTGCCGGCGCTCAGGATATCTATGTGGGCAACGGCTACTTTCCCCAGGAAACGCAGGAAGAAGAGTCGTCAGAGGCGTATGCGGCCTGGCAGGCAGCTATAGCTTTTTTTGGAGCCAAAGGTCTTGTGGTCACGGTGGCGGATGCCAACGCGAAGCTCGGGCCGGCATGCAGCCGAAAAGAGGAGGGCATCGTCGGTCAACACGGGGAGGTCGATGATAAGGGAGCACCGGTACGTTCGGAGAACGGCAAGAGACTCGCGGCTGTCCTCGTTGCTACGGGCCTGCGAAATCTGAGCGGCTTCTCGTGCCCAGTGGAAGGGTCCTACTGGTGGTCCCGGCGTGAGCAGCGCGGCATGGGCACAGGCAAGCACCTCCTCGATTACATCTGCGCGTCGCCTGGCTTGGCATCTGGAGCAAAGTTCGGAGTATGCGAAGATGATCTTGATACGGACCACAAGGCAGTATGGGCCGAACTGACGTGGAGCGGCCAGCGCCGGCCAAAGCGGGCTGCGAAACCTTACAGGTCCTTTCGTGTTGATAAGCTTATTGGTGCTGGTGTCTCGGGTAATGATCACGCTGCGAAGCAAGCGCTGGATTATCTACGCGACAAGTTCGATGACGTATTCCAGCATTGCCTACAGAAGCTTGGAGTGCATCAGCTGCCTGAGCTTGACCTATCGGGTGGTGCCGACAGCCAACGGGTGGTAGATGACGTCACCGAGCGAGTGGCGCAGTCCTTCCGAATGGCGGCGCACCGGGTCCTTGGCTCCAGATGTATACGACCCCGTTTCACCAACAATTGGTTCGACGGGGAGCTAAAGGAGCTCATTCAGCAGCGCCGGGAGGCCTACGCAGCATACAGGAGGGATGAATCGAATGCGGAAGCCCGTCTGAATTGGCTACGGCTCCGCAAGCAAATTCGGAAGGCAACTCGGGCCAAGAAGTCCGCCTCCTTCAAGCAAGTGCAGGAAAAAGCGGTCAAATGTCAACGCGAACAATCCTCAAAGCGCTTTTGGCTACTCGCGAAGCGGCTTGGCGGGGCACGCAGAACGAAGGTCTCCGCGCCGGTGCAAAGGGAGGATGGCTCACTGGCGTGTACGCTGCCGGAAAAGGTCGCTCGGTGGGAGGAATTTCGGAGAAATTCGGTGAAGCCACGGGAAAATCCGGCAAGTGCGGCTGTTGTGGTGGAGTGCTGTGCAGAAGCAGGCTCGCTGGAGTGGGAGGAAGCCGAAGCTAAGCGGCAGTTCCACTGGAACGATCGCTTCAGAGATGAGGTGGCCCGGGCTATGAAGGAGCACGAAGTAGGTGAAGACACTTGCGAAGAGCTGGACAAGCCGTTCACGCAAGAGGAGGTCCTTGCAAGGCAACGTGCCCTGAATAACCACAAAGCTTGTGGCGAGGACAAAGTGAAGAACGAGATGCTCAAGTATGGCGGCGCCTACATCAATGGCTACTTAACGCAGTACTTCAACTGGATTCGAGAAGCCGAGAGGACTCCAAAAGCTTGGGGCAAGGGAATCATCGTCAATATCCCCAAGGGTGGGGATCCTACGGATCCTGACAACTGGAGGGATATCTCGATTATTAGTTGCCTTGGTAAGCTGTATCTGTCCTTATTAGCTACTCGTCTAACGCTCTTCGTGGATGGCCCGGATAAGCTACGTCCAGAGCAGGGAGGCTTCCGCCCGGGGCGTCGCACTACGGATCAGGTCTTTACCCTTTGGCAGAGGCTGAAGGGGCGTCAGCAGCAGAAGCGGGAGTCGTATGTCCTGTTCGTCGATCTACGCAAGGCTTTCCCGTCTGTTTGGAGAGATGGCCTATTTGAGAGGCTCTGGAAGCTGGGTGTAAGGGGCAAGTTCTGGCGCACGCTACGCAGGTGCTACGAGCAGACTTCGTCGCAAGTGCTAGTTGATGGAGCACTCACCCCCGAAGTACTGGAGCGTGTAGGCGTCCAACAGGGGTCCCCTCTCTCTCCCACACTCTTCAACGTCTTTATGGATGAGCTGTGTGATCGGCTGGCGAGTGCCCTCAAGATCACGGATGTGAAGCGGCTGAACGACATCAAGGCACTTCTATACGCGGACGACGTGGCCCTCATCGCTCACAGTCGCACCGAGCTCCAGAAGATGGTCAATGTTGTGGCCAAGTTCGCGGAAGATTACAGGCTGGAAGTCAACTTGAAGCCCGGCAAGACGGAAATCATGCCCATTTACACGTCGAGCAAGGCGAAACGACCAAGTATCAGGGAGCGAGGTGAGCCCGTGGTGTGGTTTCGCGGCCAGAAGCTTTGTGTCACCAGTCAGTACAAGTACCTGGGAGTGGTTAGCACCGACGACCTGAAGTTGAAGGAGCAGGCCCTGCGGGCTACGCGTGTCACTGAAGTCGCCACCGCAGGTTGGTACTCTTTGTGGTGTGCAGGTGAGATACAAGCTAGGTATCGTCTCATGTGCTGGAATCAACTTGTGGGGGCCAAGCTGAAGTACGCCTTCGATGTCTGGCGTGCCCCCGTATCGCAGCTCACCAAGCTGGAGGCAGCAATGCTGCGCCCCATGAGGATGATTCTCGGCATCAGCCCTAAGACAAGCAAGTGGATTACACTCTTTCTGGCGCGCTCTTTCAGTGCGGAGCGTTTGCGGCGGGCGGCGCAACTGAAGTTCTATGGACGGCTGCGTGTTCTACCGGAGGAGCGATTTCCTGTCATCGCATCTCAAGTCAAATCCGACTGGACTGCGGAGGCCGAAGGCGCTATCAGGGACTCAATGGATCTACAACAAGGGCTTCAGGAGCTCCTAAATAGCTCAGAGAAGGACCTCGAGGGTTGGTTTTTGACTGTGGACAAGTGGGCCCTTCAGCAGGACGTCAAGATGGTGCAGCAACTGATGTGGGACAAGCGAGAGGCAGGCAGCGATCTTACTGATGGCCTGCGAGTCATCCTAAGACAAGTCTTTGGAACTAAGGAGTTCCCAAGATGGGTAGCCCTTGATGATGCGCATTATAATCTGCTTCGGAGAAGGTTGCTCAGCTGCAACAACCGCCTTCGGTTGTACCGCAGCAAGTTGGTCAGTGGCATGTCCCCTCGCTGCTTCTGTTGTCATGATGATGTCAATGAGTCCCTTGCGCACTTCTTATGGGATTGCCCCATGCATGAGGGGAGACGTAAGCAGCTGTTGCTGAGTATGCAGAGGCTCGGTGGCATGGCTGTGGGGGCTGCTGAGGGGGATGGAGGGAGTGAGGAGGGTGGTGAGGTCGTAGGCGGTGAGGTTGTGGTGGAGGATGTGTTGCTTGGGCGGGAGCGGGAGGGCTCTGTGCGGCAGGGTTGGGATGATATGTCGCCTGTGGATCAATCACGATTGTTTTGTAAGTTTTTTCAGGGGAAGTCGCGCTTCCGCAGTAACTTTAGGCTTGCTGCGTTGTTAGGGGTTACAGCGTTGCGTCCCCCTCCAAAGTTGGATGTGTTGTTTGGATCATATGTGTCTGAGTGTTGGTCTGCTAGGGAGGGTAAAAGGGAGGAGCTTGGGGTGGAGGATGGGGGCGAGGAGGTGATTGACCTCACTGAGGTTCCATCAGCTTCTGTCCCACCCTCTCCCCCAAGTGACGTTGATGTTGCGCGGCGCGGCCGTCCGCGCAGAGTGGACGTCCTGGCTAGAGAGAGGGGTTCGGGAGCGCAGCGTAGTGTCTCGGAGTTCTTCTCTTCAGCTAACACCCTCGCATCTAGCTCTTCATGCACTTCACAGCCCCCATCTGCCCCTGCTGTTGCTGTTGCTGCTATGTCTGTTTGGTGTTCTGACAATGCGTTGGGATCGGCTGACCCCGGTGACCCAATGGAGGCACATGTCCAGGATCTGGATCTGATGCTATAGTCTGAGGAAGCCTATTATTATTATTATTATTATTATTATTATTTGGGGGGCACCAATACATGGTTGGGTGTCACCGCCACACGGCGGGGTTGGGGCCGTTGGCAGCTTGTTATGAGGGGTACATAATCAGTGCTCCACTGATTCATGAGACGGGAACTTTTACTGAGAGAAGCTCTCTCACCACGCTCACGGCTCTTGGCTCGGGGTGGCCTCTGGTATCACTCGGGGTGAGTGCGTGGGGTGGGGGTTATCTGAGGGAGGGGGTTGGGCTCAGTGGGTCACTGGACAGGTTGGTTAACTAAACTATTGTCGGTATGAGTGGGTATGAAGGCGACAGGCCCCACACATTTCCACAAGCCTCGAAATCACTCAACTGCCACAGTAGCGACTGCCTGGACGCGGGGCTCCTGACTCACCCTCTCTCCCAGAACCCCTCGTGCTAACTTTGCGGATGCCATGGGGATGCTCTGGCGGAGGGTCGGGACGTGTTGGGTGCATGTGACCGGGCCTGTCACTTAGCGTTCTCGGTAGATGACTATTTTGTAGCTTCTATCGGACGCAGGGTGGCTTGCCACGACACCTCAATGATGCATAGTACGTCACGTCTCTGGCCTGGTTACGGGGGCGGGTAACTGAGGCGGGTTCCTGAAGGCTGGTTACGGAAGCTATGTTATTGTTGTTGGGTTCCTGGCTGCTATGTTATTGTTGTTGGGTTCCTGGCTGCTATGTTATTGTTATTGGGTTCCTGGCTGCTATGTTATTGTTGTTGGGTTCCTGGCGGCGTACATGTTTATGCTTTTTTAAGGGTTGAGCTTTAAATAACCCCACTCGGGTCTTCTTTTATCGAGCTCACCACTCGGTGGATGGAGGCCTGGGGTAGACTTATACGATGTTTTTGATGCTAGGTTCCGTCTCCAGGGATTCGACTGGCATCGCTGCTTTGCCTCACCGCACTGCCTCACCCACACATCCACGCTGGCACACTGTTTCTCCTCTTGCTCTTGTACCTATGTCGCACACAGCTATGAGCTCACGCCGATGAGTGGTTGTGACGAGGTGCACCCAGCTGGATTGCGGCGAGCCACGGCGGCCTCTCTCTCTCTCTCTCTCTCTCTCTCTCTCTCTCTCTCTCTCTCTCTTTCTCTCTTTTTTTTTTTTTTTTTTTTTTTTTTTTTTTTTTTTTTTTTGTTGCTTTGCTTTGCTTTGCTTTGGGCGAGGCCTAGCTTTCACATGGGCGGGCTGTGCCTATGAGGGGCGCACGATAAGCGTTCCATTGATTTATGAGACGGGTCCCAATTACTGAGAGTAACTCGTGTGAGTTGCTCATCATACTCATGGCTCTTGGCTCGGGGTGGCCTCTGGAATCACAAGGGGCGGGCACTGGGGGAAGGGGTTGTGTTCAGAGGGTCACCGCGAAGGATGGTCAACCAAACTACTGTCGGTCGGAGTTTGTACAAAGGCGAGAGGCCCTACACCTTACCACAAGCCTTGAAACGACTAAATGACCAAGTAACGACGGACCGGAGCGGGGCTCCTGGCTCACCCTCTCTCTCAGCACTCTTCGTGCTCATCCTGCGGATGCCATGGGGTTGCTCTGGCGGAGGGTTATGGGGTGGTGGGTACACGTGCACGGGCCTGTCACTCTGTGCTCTCGGTAGATGACTCACTTGCAGCGTTTATCGGACGCAGGGTGGTTTGCCACGACACCTACCTCGATGATGCACAGCGGGTCCTGCCTCGTGCCTGGTTACGGATGCAGTTTACAACTCGATCAATGCGGCACCGGGGTCCCATACCACTTATGTCAGGTTCTTATGCAAAGAGCGCGGCCGCTAGTGCTGGCCCTATGGGTCAAGGCGGTAATCCTTCAGGTTTAGACGTTCCCCGTGGGAGTGCGCCTGCGGGTGGCGATGGCTACTCGGCCGGGGTGGGGTGGTCGAGTGCTCGCGTACCTGACGGGCAACCTGAATCACGTAGAGCCAGCAATCCTGCTGCATCTCGATCACCCTCCCCAACCTCGGAAGAGAAGTCACGTCCGGAAAGGTCTGGTCACGGCGTGTGGCAAGCGGTACCGCCACCGAGGAGGTGGCGGAGGAAGGTACGAAATGAGCTGGATAAGAGATGTTGCATAGTATGGGGGCTATCGCATGTCTCTCAGACAGTGGTCATGGCGCGAGAGCTCCGAATTCTCGGTCTCGGGGAAGTCGAGGTGGAATTCGCGGGCAGAGGTAGCGGGCGGCATTTGCGGATTAAATGTGCGTTTTGTGAGGAGGCGGAGAAGATGATGCGGCTGCTGCGGGAGCGTAAGTTCTTCACGGGAAAGGTTCACGTTGCGACGGGTAGGACTTTCCGGGAAAGAGAGAAGCAGCGGGCTGCACGGGGGGTGCCCAGTATGTAGAGATGCAGAGGGAGCTTCGCAAGCAGGGGTTTGGCTACTGGGTGCTCGACGTGGAAGTCGACGAGCCCCAGGGCGAAGCCTCAAGCGGTGAATCTCCCTTGGCGGAGTGGGGCGGGATGCGGGAGCTGGAGGAGCTGGGGCGGAGGGTGCAGGATGGGCCGTGGAGGGTGGCGGAGGGCTCCAGGCGGGCTCAACCGAAGCGCAGGCATCGGCACCAGCTTCGTTCTTCCCAATTTGTGAAAGGCTTCCCACTGAGGGTGGCCTCACATAATTGGCAAGGCAAAGTGGGTGCGGATAGCCCAGGCTTTGGGGAATGGCCGGAGCACTACAAGGAGCGAGGCTGGGTGATCGTCGGAGTCCAGGAGCACAACCTATCGTCGCAGAAGGTGGAGAAGCTCCAAGTCGACGGCTTCGCAGTCCTCGGCAAAGCGGCTGCAACTGGTGCGGGCTCGCGTCTCTTGGGGGGAGTCTTGACGTTGGTGGCCAACTATCTGCGGCACCGTGCGCTACCATTGTACAGGCGCCTGTTCCACACCCACAGCAATTGTGGGTGAGGCTGTCGTCTGGGAGCGCGACGGCGTCGGATGTGTTCGTCGGCAACGGCTACTTCCCCAAGAAAATCAACGAGAGGAATCTATTGCAGCCTATGAGGCGTGGCAGGCGGCCGTCTCCTACTTCGCCACCAAAGGTCATGTGGTTACGGTTGGTGATGCTAATGCTAAGCTGGGGCCCGCCAGAATAGCGCGGGAGGAGGGAGTGGTGGGCCCCTTTGGCGAGATAGATGAGAGGGGTAGAGGGGTTAGGAGTGAGAATGGTGAGTTGCTGGCTGCGATGCTTGTTGCCACGGGGTTGCGCAATCTCAGTGGGTTTTCGCAACCACGGGGGGACAAATATTGGTGGTCTAGGCAGGAAAATGTAGGTGGACGAAGGCATCTGCTGGATTACATCTGCGTCTCTTCCGAGCTGGTGGAGGAGGCGAGCTTCGGCGTCGACGAGGTAGACCTTGATACCGACCACAAAGCTGTGTGGGCGGAACTGGTCTGGGGGGGACAGCCACCCCCCAAAAAGCAGGTAAAGAGGTACAAAGCATTCAAGGCAGAGCGCTTGATAGGCAGGGTAGTTGAGGGTAAGGAGAGTGAGCTGTCTAAGCTTAGGTTGAAGTACGACGAGACCTTTGCAGCTGGTATATCGGGGCTGTTGCCAGATGGCCTCCCAGATCTATCAGCAGTGGAGGACCCGGATGAGCTTCAGCAGGAGGTAGATAGGGGTCGCTAGCTTAGTGGTCCGAGCTTTCACGGGCGCAGGCGCGAAGGTCTTGGGAGTTCGGGTGATTAGGCCAGGGTTTACTAATGCATGGTTTGATGAGAGTCTTAGGGAAGCGATTGCGCGACGGAGAGAGGCATACGGCCTCTGGCGAAGGAATGAGGCCAACCGAGAGGCCTGGCAAAATATAAAGAAGCGAGGAAGGCGGTCAGAAGGTTATGCAAGGAGAAGAAGGAGCAAGCGTGGAAGCGGGTCCAGAATGACACCGCTGCCAACTTCAGGAGCGCTACCATGGCCACGTACTGGAAGCTGTCAAAGCGTTTGGGCGGGGTTCGGCGGTCCAAAGCTTCTGCTCCTGTTCGGAAGCCCGATGGCACTCTGGCATGCACACTCCGGGAAAAACTACAAGAATGGGAAGAATACCGCCGACGTATGGTGGTCCCCAAAGAAAACCAGTTTTTGGAGGATGCATGTGTAGAGGAAGTCGGTTCCGATGAGGAAGCAGCGTGGATTGAGCCCGAGCGGAAGGCCCGCGAAACCTTCCAGTATAACAACAACCTGCGCGACCAATATGAGGCCATGGCGCAAGCCGAGGAGATCCGGACTGAGACGGGCCCGCTGGACTATGATTACACCGAGAAGGAAGTGGAGCTCTGCCAGGAAAATCTCCAAAATCACAAAGCGTGCTCACCGGATAAGATCAAGAACGAGATGCTCAAGTACGGAGGCACGCGGATTGTGAGCTTTCTGGTGCGCTTCTTCAACTGGTTGAAATCGTGCGAATACACCCCCAGCGACTGGGGCAAAGCGATTATCGTCAACATCCCAAAAGGAGGCGACCCAACCGATCCGGAAAATTGGAGAGACCTCGCGATTCTGAGCTGTCTGGGTAAGATGTATCTGTCCCTTATGGCGGCGAGGCTTACGGCTTTCATCGATCAGCCGGGCAGGCTGCGCCCAGAGCAGGGTGGGTTCCGGCCAAAACGTAGTACGGGGGACCAGATTTTTGTCCTTAAGGAGCGTCTGCGCCTTAGACAACAAGCTGGCCTCCGTTCTTTCGTTTTGTTCGTGGATCTGAGAAAGGCATTCCCTACGGTTTGGCGGGCCGGGTTGTTTCAGAGGCTAACCCAGATGGGGGTACAGGGCAAGTTCTATCGCATTCTGCGGCGTTTTTACCGAAGAACGTCATCGCGAGTGCTAGTCGATGGCGAACTCACTGGTGAAGTGCTGGAAGAGATGGGAGTTCAGCAAGGGTCGCCGTTGTCACCGTCGCTGTTCAACGTCTTCATGGATGAGCTAACGGTCCGAATCGCGAAAGAGTTGGAGATCGAGGACCTCAACCGCATCGAAGACATAGTATTACGGACCCTGCTTTACGCCGACGACGTTGCGGTAATTGCGCATAGTGTCACGGAGCTTCAACAGATTGTAAATGTCGTGGCGACATTCGTGGAGGACTATCGGCTTGAAATCAACCTGAAACCGGGCAAGACGGAAGTCATGCCGATATACGGGCACGCCAAGTCAAAAAGTCGCCCCCATGCGTGAGGTTCCGGGGCAAGGTTCTCAACGTCACCGACCACTACAAATACCTGGGAGTTCTGCTCACGGACACCCTCTCCGATAAACCGCAAGCGAAGCGGGCGGCGGAAATCACTTTAGCGGGAACGGCTGCCTGCTACCCCCTCTGGATTGCCCACGAAGTTCCAGCGCGTCTCTGGCTGATGAATTGGCAGCAAATGGTTGGCGCAAAGTTGCTTTACGCATCGGCCTTTTGGGATCTGCCGGGCCCCAACAAGCTGAGTAAGCTGGAGGGCGCGTTGGTAGCGCCCCTGCGGGTCATCTTGGGTGTTGGTACGCGCACAAGCGGCTGCATCACCAGGGATTTAGGCCGCACGCCGAGTTTTAGCATCCTTGCCAAGGCGGCCCGGCTTCGGTTCCTAGGGCGCATCGAGTTACTGGGCAACACAGCGCTAACACGCAGGCTTTACAACACGGGTCGGTGCAAATGGAAGGAAGATACGGAAAATTTGATTTTAGCATATCACAAGCTGCGGGAGGGCTTGGATGCGCTCAAGCGGGTCGTGAACGAAGATGGCACGGTAGATGATAAGGACTGGCGGCCCGCTCTGGCGAACTGGAACGAGGTGGTAAAGGAATGGTCTGTCCGGCAGGAAGTAGCTGGCTGGGAGCGGCAGGCTAAGCCCTCTGATGGGCTTAGGGTGCTGCTTAGCCAGATGTCTTCCCGCTCTGCTTTCCCACGTTGGCGGGCGCTGGAGGGGGGAAGTCACAACCTTATCAGAAGGCGATTGTTGAGCTGCAACAATCGCCTTCGCCTCTACCGATCCAAATTTGGCTCATGCTCGCCGGACTGCTCAAGCTGTTTCGCCTTGTGTGGCACTGATGTTAACGAGTCGTTACGTCACTTCCTGCTGCATTGCCCAACGTTTGCGAGCTCTCGTGAGGCACTGTTTAAGTTTATCGATGAGGCGCAAGCCCGGCAGCCCCTCATGCTGAATCGAGGAGGGCTTTATCACAGGGAACTGCGGGAGGCGGAGGAGGAGATGAGGCTCTTCAAAGAGGAATGGCTGAAGGGGGAGGATGAAAAGATGGCGGCGATGCTCGGCGTTTTGTTTATCCCTGTCCCAGAAGAGGTGGAGGAGGAGTTAGGAAGGTTTGTTGCCACCATCTGGAAGGAGTGGGAGGAGTTGGAGGCGCAGATCAGGGAGGCAGAGGGGGCGGAGGAGGAGGAGGAGGTGATCGACCTCACGGTCGTTCAGGAGGTGGGTAGAAGGAGGGGAAGGCCTAGTCAGGTAGAATGTCTGGCTAGATCTGTTGTAGGTGGAGGTCAGCGCAGCGTCGCGGACTTCTTCTCGGCAGATAACTCCTCTCACTCCTTGCACCCACTTGCACATGCACAGCACGCTCATTTGCACATTGCACCGCCAGTCGAGTCTTTGGAGCGGAGCCGCTTCACCGAACGGCCCCGTGCTACCAATTGAGACACATGTCCGACAGGATCAAATGCCAATTGACTGATAAGTCTATTATTATTATTATTATTATTATTATTATTATTACTATTATTATTATTATTAGGGAGTACATAGGCCATCGGTCCTTTCCATGGGCTGATTGGTATAAAGCTCCTAGAGTAATGTTCTATGCAGTCACTTCCTTTATTCCACCGATTGGTGTGGAGACTTTCCTTATGGAATGGAGGACTGGATGCACATGGCCTTTTGGCTCAGCAATTGGCAGGAGATACACTATTATTATTATTATTATTATTATTATTATTATTATTATTATTATTATTATTATTATTATTATTATTATTATTATGGACACCGTGATAGCCCAGTGGTCAAGTTCTACCATCTGGGCCCTGTCGCCAGTTCGATTCCCGTCGGTGCCACCAGTATTTTCATTGAACATACCGGTCTATTTCTGGACCAGTATTTTCATTGAACATACCGGCCCGTCTGGAAGTGTTGGAACTGCCCTTGCGGGGGTGTCATTAGAGCTTATCGTCAATTCTTCGTACTCCCCTCACGGGTGAGACGATGGAGGCGCATGTGCAGAAATGCATCAGCCATTGACAGAGAAGCACTATTATTATTATTATTATTATTATTATTATTATTATTATTATTATTATTATTATTATTATTATTATTATTATTATTATTATTATTATTATTATTATTATTATTATTATTATTATTATTATTTGGACACCGTGATAGCCCAGTGGTCAAGTTCTACCATCTGGGCCCTGTCGCCAGTTCGATTCCCGTCGGTGCCACCAGTATTTTCATTGAACATACCGATCCGTCTGGACCAGTGTTTTCATTGAACATACCGGTCCGTCTGGAAGTGTTGGAACTGTCCTTGCGGGGATGTCATTAGAGCCTATCGTCAATTCTTCGTACTCCCCTCACGGGTGAGACGATGGAGGCGCATGTGCAGAAATGCATCAGCCAATGACAGAGAAGCACTATTATTATTATTATTATTATTATTATTATTATTATTATTATTATTATTATTATTATTATTATTATTATTTAGGGAGTACATAGGCCATCGGTCCTTTCCATGGGCTGATTGGTATAAAGCTCCTAGAGTAATGTTCTATGCCGTCACTTCCTTTATTCCACCGATTGGTGTGGAGACTTTCCTTATGGAATGGAGGACTGGATGCACATGGCCTTTTGGCTCAGCAATTGGCAGGAGATACACTATTATTATTATTATTATTATTATTATTATTATTATTATTATTATTATTATTTACCATCTGGGCCCTGTCGCCAGTTCGATTCCCGTCGGTGCCACCAGTATTTTCATTGAACATACCGGTCTATTTCTGGACCAGTATTTTCATTGAACATACCGGCCCGTCTGGAAGTGTTGGAACTGCCCTTGCGGGGGTGTCATTAGAGCTTATCGTCAATTCTTCGTACTCCCCTCACGGGTGAGACGATGGAGGCGCATGTGCAGAAATGCATCAGCCATTGACAGAGAAGCACTATTATTATTATTATTATTATTATTATTATTATTATTATTATTATTATTATTCTGGAGGGGTGCACAAGATGGCACTCCACGGGAAGAGGAGGTGGTTGGGCCTCTCCCCACGAAGGTGACCGCTTGGGGAGGGCGGTCACCGGGATACGCGCAACTCTCAACTGGGCATTTACTCGGTAGGGGTTCGGGCAGGCAGTTGTGGGGTTGTCTGTTGGATTGTTGGTTGGCTCGTTTTTCTTGGCTGTTGGGTTGGGTCTGGTTTCCTGGTTAGCCCATTTTAGCCGAATTTCCGGCCGAGTAAATGCCTGGGGGCTTCCAGTTCCGGTTTGGTGATCTTGTTGAGGTGAGCATTGGGAGGAAACAGTACCGAGATGGGTTGAAGATAGGATTCACATTGAGCCGAGATGGGGCCGAGTTGGCCTGTTCCAACTCGGCACCATTTCGGCTTCATGTTAATCCTATCTTCATCCTATCTGGGTTTTGTCTCCTCCCTATCTTCGCTTCTTCGGGGTTGCCTAACTGGAATACATGATGAGCGCACGTTGGAGAGGGGCTTCAGTCGGTCCCAATGCCTTGCCAGTGCCTTGCTGCGTTGCCGTGCCTTGCCCCATGCAGTCACACCCTCCACCGTTGCATTTCTAACTGAGCAGCTTCGGCTGGGATTACTATACTTGTCTGTAAGACCCTATAGGTACCGCTAGGTTCGCGCCTTCTATACCTACGTGGGGGAGGAGTTTCAGCGGCACGCCGTCCGATCTGGCTCATCTCGGGGACACCCGTACCTCATGATGTGTATTGTTAGGAGCAGCTGAAAGTCCATAAGGCATGAGAGTCGAGGCGTTGGCGATGCGATGGAGAGTGTGTGTAGTGCGTGAGGCAGGTTCTGGTGACGCTGGGGGTGCTGGCGGGCGCCGAAGGGCACGAAGCGACGTGGCAGCATCCAGTGACACCGGCGAAAATGCATGTAGTGTGTGTTGCAGATACCGCCGATGCTATTTGCATGGACGGGCGCTTTCCTCGGCGTAAAGAGGCGCGGCGGTGATGGCCAGCGACATTGGCCGTCTACTACTCTCAATGGATTACAAATACGCGAAGCACGGAGCTACCACTGTGGCCCTTATGGGACAAGGTAGAATCGCCGAAGACCTGGACAATCCCCGTGGGAATGCCTCTTCGACGGGCTCTGGCCCGATGTCCCAGGATGGGAGGATGAGGGCTCGCGTATATGACGGAATTCCTGAACCACGTGGAGAGGCTATCTTAGCTGCGCCTCATCCTTCCTCCCCAAACCTGGCACACGGGTCGGCGCTTCAACATAAGGCGAGCGGCGCTATATGGCAGATGGCACCGCCGCCTCGACGGTACCGGCGGGTAGATCGGTACGACAAGGACGGGCGTAATCTGATTGTCTGGGGGCTCTCAGAACGCGCCAATCTACAGGAGATCGCCTCCAAAATGAGCGGTCTTGGTCTGGTGGTCCCGGTAATGGAGTGGCAAGGCCAGCAAATGTCTCGTCACCTGGAGCTGGTCTACGAGGACGATGACAGCAGGCAGACGGCGTTGCAGCAACTCAAACATATCAAATTCTTCGGCAGAGGGGTCAATGTGGCCCTTGGGCGCAGGTTCAGGGACAGGGAACGTGTCCGAAGGCTTATTCGCATCCATCTGCGTGGGGAAGCGGCGGTCCGGAAGGAGGAAGCTGCGACGGGATATCGCGTCTTGCCTCTGCATGAAGAATGTGTCGATGATGTGCAGGTGGTGTCTTCGCAATTGGCTGCCAATGCACCTAAGTGTGTGTCTGAGTGTGCTGATATGCATGTGGTGGCCCTGCATTCGGCGGCCAGTGCAGTGGGGGACCAACCTGCGCAAGCACCTGCAGAGGGGGGCAGCACGAGGGCGGAAGCCAAGCGCGGCCGTCGGGTCCGGAAACGAGCCAAGAAGCACCGCTCCAAGCAGTTCGATACCGGCTTCAAGCTACTCGTCGCGAGTCACAACTGGCAGGGTAAAACGGGATACGACAACGTAGGCACGGCGGAATGGGCATCATTCTACAAGCACGAGGGCTGGCTAGTCATCGGGGCTCAGGAGCACCGCATGGGCAAAAAGCAACTTTCCAAATGCAGCCTGGATGGATTCCGGATTTTCGGAAAACCTGCGGAGGTCAGCGAGAAAAATCGCTGCAAGGGTGGGGTTCTATTCGCAGTGGCTAACTTCCTTGGTCCGTATTGCAACCTGGTGTCAGCCCCCGTCGACCACCGGCAGCAAGTGTTACTGCGTATCGCCTCGGGTGCTACCGGCGCTCAGGATATCTATGTGGGCAACGGCTACTTTCCCCAGGAAACGCAGGAAGAAGAGTCGTCAGAGGCGTATGCGGCCTGGCAGGCAGCTATAGCTTTTTTTGGAGCCAAAGGTCTTGTGGTCACGGTGGCGGATGCCAACGCGAAGCTCGGGCCGGCATGCAGCCGAAAAGAGGAGGGCATCGTCGGTCAGCACGGGGAGGTCGATGAAAAGGGAGCACCGGTACGTTCGGAGAACGGCAAGAGACTCGCGGCTGTCCCTCGTCGCTACGGGCCTGCGAAATCTGAGCGGCTTCTCGTGCCCAGTGGAAGGGTCCTACTGGTGGTCCCGGCGTGAGCAGCGCGGCATGGGCACAGGCAAGCACCTCCTTGATTACATCTGCGCGTCGCCTGGCTTGGCATCTGGAGCAAAGTTCGGAGTATGCGAAGATGATCTTGATACGGACCACAAGGCAGTATGGGCCGAACTGACGTGGAGCGGCCAGCGCCGGCCAAAGCGGGCTGCGAAACCTTACAGGTCCTTTCGTGTTGATAAGCTTATTGGTGCTGGTGTCTCGGGTAATGATCACGCTGCGAAGCAAGCGCTGGATTATCTACGCGACAAGTTCGATGACATATTCCAGCATTGCCTACAGAAGCTTGGAGTGCATCAGCTGCCTGAGCTTGACCTATCGGGTGGTGCCGACAGCCAACGGGTGGTAGATGACGTCACCGAGCGAGTGGCGCAGTCCTTCCGAATGGCGGCGCACCGGGTCCTTGGCTCCAGATGTATACGACCCCGTTTCACCAACAATTGGTTCGACGGGGAGCTAAAGGAGCTAATTCAGCAGCGCCGGGAGGCCTACGCAGCATACAGGAGGGATGAATCGAATGCGGAAGCCCGTCTGAATTGGCTACGGCTCCGCAAGCAAATTTGGAAGGCAACTCGGGCCAAGAAGTCCGCCTCCTTCAAGCAAGTGCAGGAAGAAGCAGTCAAATGTCAACGCGAGCAATCCTCAAAGCGCTTTTGGCTACTCGCGAAGCGGCTAGGCGGGGCACGCAGAACGAAGGTCTCCGCGCCGGTGCAAAGGGAGGATGGCTCACTGGTGTACGCTGCCGGAAAAGGTCGCTCGGTGGGAGGAATTTCGGAGAAATTCGGTGAAGCCACGGGAAAATCAGGCAAGTGCGGCTGTTGTGGTGGCGTGCTGTGCAGAAGCAGGCTCGCTGGAGTGGGAGGAAGAAGCTAAGCGGCAGTTCCACTGGAACGATCGCTTCAGAGATGAGGTGGCCCGGGCTATGAAGGAGCACGAAGTAGGTGAAGACACTTGCGAAGAGCTGGACAAGCCGTTCACGCAAGAGGAGGTCCTTGCAAGGCAACGTGCCCTGAATAACCACAAAGCTTGTGGCGAGGACAAAGTGAAGAACGAGATGCTCAAGTATGGCGGCGCCTACATCAATGGCTACTTAACGCAGTACTTCAACTGGATTCGAGAAGCCGAGAGGACTCCAAAAGCTTGGGGCAAGGGAATCATCGTCAATATCCCCAAGGGTGGGGATCCTACGGATCCTGACAACTGGAGGGATATCTCGATTATTAGTTGCCTTGGTAAGCTGTATCTGTCCTTATTAGCTACTCGTCTAACGCTCTTCGTGGATGGCCCGGATAAGCTACGTCCAGAGCAGGGAGGCTTCCGCCCGGGGCGTAGCACTACGGATCAGGTCTTTACCCTTTGGCAGAGGTTGAAGGGGCGTCAGCAGCAGAAGCGGGAGTCGTATGTCCTGTTCGTCGATCTACGCAAGGCTTTCCCGTCTGTTTGGAGAGATGGCCTATTTGAGAGGCTCTGGAAGCTGGGTGTAAGGGGCAAGTTCTGGCGCACGCTACGCAGGTGCTACGAGCAGACTTCGTCGCAAGTGCTAGTTGATGGAGCACTCACCCCCGAAGTACTGGAGGGTGTAGGCGTCCAACAGGGGTCCCCTCTCTCTCCCACACTCTTCAACGACTTTATGGATGAGCTGTGTGATCGGCTGGCGAGTGCCCTCAAGATCACGGATGTGAAGCGGCTGAACGACATCAAGGCACTTCTATACGCGGACGACGTGGCCCTCATCGCTCACAGTCGCACCGAGCTCCAGAAGATGGTCAATGTTGTGGCCAAGTTCGCGGAAGATTACCGGCTGGAAGTCAACTTGAAGCACTGCAAGACGGAAATCATGCCCATTTACACGTCGAGCAAGGCGAAATGACCAAGTATCAGGGAGCGAGGTGAGCCCGTGGTGTGGTTTCGCGGCCAGAAGCTTTGTGTCACCAGTCAGTACAAGTACCTGGGAGTGGTTAGCACCGACGACCTGAAGTTGAAGGAGCAGGCCCTGCGGGCTACGCGTGTCACTGAAGTCGCCACCGCAGGTTGGTACTCTTTGTGGTGTGCAGGTGAGATACAAGCTAGGTATCGTCTCATGTGCTGGAATCAACTTGTGGGGGCCAAGCTGAAGTACGCCTTCGATGTCTGGCGTGCCCCCGTATCGCAGCTCACCAAGCTGGAGGCAGCAATGCTGCGCCCCATGAGGATGATTCTCGGCATCAGCCCTAAGACAAGCAAGTGGATTACACTCTTTCTGGCGCGCTCTTTCAGTGCGGAGCGTTTGCGGCGGGCGGCGCAACTGAAGTTCTATGGACGGCTGCGTGTTCTACCGGAGGAGCGATTTCCTGTCATCGCATCTCAAGTCAAATCCGACTGGACTGCGGAGGCCGAAGGCGCTATCAGGGACTCAATGGATCTACAACAAGGGCTTCAGGAGCTCCTAAATAGCTCAGAGAAGGACCTCGAGGGCTGGAGTTCGACTGTGGACAAGTGGGCCCTTCAGCAGGACGTCAAGATGGTGCAGCAACTGATGTGGGACAAGCGAGAGGCATGCAGCGATCTTACTGATGGCCTGCGAGTCATCCTAAGACAAGTCTTTGGAACTAAGGAGTTCCCAAGATGGGTAGCCCTTGATGATGCGCATTATAATCTGCTTCGGAGAAGGTTGCTCAGCTGCAACAACCGCCTTCGGTTGTACCGCAGCAAGTTGGTCAGTGG
>WBZZ01000897.1:102500-105000 GCA_019918135.1 Paulinella micropora | reverse complement strand
TGCCGCACGCCCGACGCTCTGCTCACTGGTCACACACTCCACACTCCGTCTGCTGCCTCCTCGTAGTGCACCGTGCACGCTGCTGCTACTAGTAGTGCTGTGCGTAGGCAAGGTCGATATCCAATTGCTGCCCTTCATCAACGATATGCTCAAAGGTGGACGTCCGCCTGCCCGCTCTCTTGCTCACGCTTCCCGTTTGCTGTTGCTGCTTGGCGTGTGCTGTGTAGACCTCGAGGGCAAATACGTGCTAAAGCTGGAGACCATTGTGTACCGCGCGCACGCGGCCGCGCTGTCTGGGCCGCCGCCCTGTTCGCAGCTGCTGGTCACGCGCGTGGTGGGCCAGCACGCTGCCTTCCAGGTAGCTACCATCTATCTATCTATCTATCTATCTATCTATCTATCTATCTATCTATCTATCCTGGAGACGGTCTCTGCCACTGGCAACTCAGCCTAGGGTTCAGATCTAACTATCTCCTACAATGACGATTTTGTGTCCGCGGTTAATCGCGCGCAGCGCAAGGGCTAAACAGGCAACCAACTCCTGACCATGGCTGATGAACTCGGGGCGTGATGCAAAGGGTTGATGAAGTCGGGGTTGTAGAAGGTAACTCACAACGAGCGTGAACTCCTGAAACCTCGGCTTGTTTGTGGCATCATCTCCTTAGGGCACACGCTCCTGGGGAGTGTTCTAGTGTTGTCCCGTATAGTTCAAAAGGGCTCGGCTACCTTTCGGCTTGAACTGGGCACAGACACCAACCACAGCGAGACAGTGGTTGGTGTGCAGCTTGGCCGGTGCTGAAAGTTCTTGTCCGGGGGTAGTATAGGAGGCCATGGCTTTTCAAGCTAAGCCACGCCCATAGATTAAACATATCTATCTATCTCTTATCTATCTACCTACCTACCTACCTACCTACCGACGCAGGAGGTGCGCAAGCTGCACGCTCTGCCACCGCCGCACACCAACGCACCGTCGCCGCGCCCGAACAAGACTCTGGGCCCGCTGTCCCCGGGCAGCAAGCACGCCGGCAGCAAGCGCCCGCTGCCCACGCTGCAGCCGCTCGCCGCCTCCTCGCGTAGCCTGGCGCACGCACAGCACGGTGGCCCAGAGAAGCGCGCGCGCAAGGAGCTTGCGCGTGAGCAGCCGGCCGGGGCCAGCAGGGTCGGTGCGGACTTGAGCGCGGGCGGGCCGGACATGCTAACAGACCTGCTGAACGCGCCCAGCGCAGGAGAAGTGAAGCGCAAGATCCAGGACAGCAAGATTCAGGAACTGCTTAGCGGCAAGACCACCAAGGAGAAGCACACCGAGGACAAGTACAAGTCGCGCGAAGGCAGCATGACGGTGCTGGCCTACTGCGAAGACGTCACCATGGCCAAGTGCCGCCAAAAGTCACCACCCAAGCCCCTCGCGTCCTGCTCGCTGTGTGTGTATGCTACCGTGTTGCCTGCTTTGGAGAAGGCGCCGCGGGTTTGCTTTTTGCACGTGCCTGTCCTGTGTGGATTTTGTCACTGCGCTGGGGTGCTGTGGGACGCATGTGGCTTGGGCTGTGGCTGGGTGTGGTCGCGCGTGCAGGCGGGCGCGCTGCAACCGCGTGCACTACCATAAAGTGGTGACGCCGGGCCTGACGGACGAGTCGCTAGGTGCGCGCCACACGCCACATGCGCGCCAGCAATGCATAACATACATACATACAGACAGACAGACAGACATAAATGACCTAGATGACATACATATACAACCCACATGCAGACACCTGCTTCCCCACTCACCCCGCGTGCACAAGCATCTGCGTCAGCAGAGGGCCTAGGTCGGGGCGGACTGGCTAGTAGGGTGCAGTCCACAAGAGACTGGCTGTGCTGTTTGGCTTTGTAGGCAACTGCTCTTATCTGGACGCGTGTCGACACAAGGCCAAGTGCCGCGCCGTGCACTACGAGATCGACTATCACAACCTGCGGTAAGCGCACCACACTACTCACACACAACACATGTGCACTTACCAACCAGCTTTTTTTTATTCAGACACGCGACCAAATACGTACACGACGATGTTGTACATATCATATTGACGTGTGGGCTGGGTGGCAGGCAGCTCAAGGAGCATCTTGGTCTGCGGCTGGCGGCGCAGCACAAGGAGTCTCCCGGCATCACACGCAAGAAGTACCCACCGCAGTTCGTCAAGTGCGACGTGCGCACCTTCCCCTTCTCCATCCTCGGTCAGCACGCCCCCCGCTCCTCCTCCTCCTCCTCCTCCTCCTCCTCCTTCTTCTTCTTCTTCTTCTTCTTCTTCTTCTTCTTCTTCTTCTTCTTCTTCTTCTTCTTCTTCTTCTTCTTCTTCTTCTTCTTCTTCTTCTTTCTTCTTTCTTCTTTTCTTCTTCTTCTTTTCTTCTTCTTCATCTTCTTCTTCTTCTTCTTCCTCCTCCTCTTCTTCTTCGTTCTTCTTCTTTCTTCTTTCTTCCTGGGCCTGCCTTGCCTGCATCCCTCCTCCATTCCAATATATTTCTC